>VMDO01002808.1:83684-158437 GCA_007922755.1 Pedetes capensis
GGGGAAGTGGCCGAGGAGAGTGGGGGGGCGAGTGACATCAGCCCCTCGCAGAGGACCAGAGCGGTAAAGGTGGTGCAATGGGGGGAGGGGGCGCGGGCGACTCGTGGCGCCGAAGTGGGGGGGCTGGGGGGGAGGGAGCGCGGCGGTCACTGGGCTCAACTTGGTGCGTTTCGGGCAGGACCCGACTGTGTGCGGAGCAGACGTGTCCTGGGCCAGGCCGGCCGTGGAAGGAAGAGAAGGACAATCAAATAAAACAAGACAAAAAAAAAAAAATAGTACGCAAAGTGCCCAATGAAGCCAAATGACACGTCATTTTACAGTATGACCTTTTTTTCCCCTTCCAGACTTGCAGGCTTTTTGAAAAGCAAAGAAGAGAATTAATTGTAGCAGCTTCCCTTCGCCCCAGCTGCGTGCCCCCCCAACTCGTGCAATAAACCATTAAAAACACACACACATTTTCCTATTAGTTGGCCACATTGAGAGTGCTTTGTGAAAAAGGGGGGGGGGTAGACATTCACAAATCAGATGAAACTGGAAAATGACATTTGTCTGTAAATGGCTTCTTGGTCTGGAAATGGCGTTTTAAAATTTTCTCCTTTTCAAGGTGGGAGGGGGGATGGAGAGCGCTCTAAGGAGAAGACTTTTCCCAGGTGGGAGGAGATGAAAAGACATTAATTAGTTGTTTGTCAAGTGACATTTGGTTGTTTGGCTTTTCTTCTCTTTTTTTCACTGTGGTTTTTCCTCTTTGGCGCAAAAAAAAAAAAAAAAGAGAAAAAAAGGAGGGGGGATCCTTAACTGTGAGGAGATGGCCTTTCCTCCTTTTTTCTTTAAGGTGCTGCTTTAGGAAAAAACAAAAGAAGCATAAATTGTTGAAAAGACCAAAAGAATCACACAAGTATTAATTAGAATGGAAGTTTTCCACTTCCTTGGTAATTTGCCTATCTGAATAAATTTGTGAATTTTCTAGGTTAAGACCTAGTTCATGGTCACATTTCAACAAAACAGCATGATTATCATGAATAAAATTAAAAGGCTGGTTTTTCTTTGTGTTGGTGTTTGGTTTGCTCTTTTTGGATGGGTCACGTCTTTGTTCTCCTCAGTCCAGATTTATAAAAGCAGAAAATTATTAATTAAGTGGAAAGTAAGTCTCTTTGGTGTTTATGCATTTGCAATTTTAATAATTAAATGGTACATATATGGAAGCCTTGTCTAAAACTTCTAAAGGTAGAATTATGGTATGTGACTATTAACATGCGTATCATTTGATTTCAAAGTATGGACATGGAAAAGTCTAGAATCTATCAATGCTGTCTTGATATATGAATACTAATTTAAGTGTGGTGCTAATGTCACCTTAAATTTCCAACACCTTTTGTGCAGTGATTACAGTGTGTCCACTTAATTTGAGACTCACTCTGAACACATCTGCCTTCCCTGTGGCCTCCTCTCTCTAAAGTATCCTAGCCTATAGTGGCTACATTTTGTCAGGATTTATTGATGACCTCTGGCATGGAAATCTGTAGTCCAGGCCAGTGACAACATTTTGCATTTTTAAATGGTGATTCTCACCAAATAACCCCCCCAGAAAGGTCATGCCCCAAATCCCCTTTCTCCCATATTAATTTAATAGCATGAAAATTAACTGAATTACAGAACCACAAAAAAAAATCATACAATAGTTTTCATCCCAATTCTCTAATTTCATAAATGTGGAAACTGAGGCACAAATCTGTGCCTATAAAAGACAACTGTCACTCATCAACTTTTCTGAAGTCAGAATATTAGAGATCTTGATTAATATCCCCCCAAAGCAAACATCATAATGCCCCAAATCCTGTTTTCCCCCCATCTCAACTTAATGATATGAAAATTAAGTGAATTGCAGAAGCACACACACAAACTTATAATTTTCAGTTCAGTTCTCTAATTTCCTAAACATGGAAACTGAGGCACAGATCAATTTGTCCTGATAAAAGACAGCTGTCACACATTTTAACACTTCTGAAATCAGAATATTGGAGATCCTGATTGAGATTATATATTCTCTTCATGGAATCTCTTAATAGTGCCTTTTGTATTTTAATTTATGAGTTACATTCATTAAGATAAAGTGTTTGCTTTGAAATCAATGTTTCTGTGGAAACTAATTTTAACTTTTATAGATATTGACTGCAGCCTTGGGAAAAGGCAAAAGGAGGAGGAATGCTTTGCTATCTGGGCATTAAAATAAGACAATATAATTAAAAGTAAAAAAGAAAAAGAAGGGTGAAAAATCATGCAGATTTGTGTGGGAGGAGGGCCAAAAAACTCACAGAGCGGTTGTTTGTAGAGTACATTTGCCAAAAAATAAAAAGGCAAAATAGCAGCAATCCTCCCTCTGGCTTCATGAAAATGTGTTTTTTCCTTAAAATGTTATTTATTTATTTTTTAGAAAGGTGATTTAAAATGGAGGCACACGTTTCCTTCTACTCTTTTATTTGGGAAGGTCTTAGAATGTTGAAATTCAGTGGTGTCCAGGAATATTTTGCTTTACAATTGAAGTCTTGTCTTTTATTACTCCTTACTGTTGTCATTACAGGTTATCTAACCCTAATGGTATCAGGTGTTATATTTGATATCAAAATGTGTGTTTTTCGAGATGACAGATAATTGATGGTCTTCCATTTTCCTCTGCAACATGGCTGTTGAATCCAGAGAGGATTTATCTTTAGAAAAGATACAGTTTGCAGGGAAAGGGAGAAGAAGTGAATAAAATGTAATGCTGTGGTTTGACGGGGGTGGGTTTTCAGTTGCCCAAGGGTGGGAGCCTGCAGGAAGGCAGCTGCATCGGGCAAATGTTTGGGAGGGAAGGGCTGCATGGCTGGGATGTGGAAGAGACCGCAGTGTCTGGGCATTGTTTGCAAAGCCTGGGTATTTTAACCATGAAACATGTGACAAACAATGAATTACATGGCTAAATACATTTCTGTGTACATCTTACTAATGAGTGCTCACATTTCAAGAATTCACTTCACAATTTCAACCTCGATTTTCTTTATCCTCCTCAAATGACAAAATTGCATCATTCCTACTTTGCCCCTTCCCTTCAGTGCCCAACAATTTGGAAAACAACAAAAAGGGGCAGGGGGAGAAACCCTAAAACCAGCAAAATCTCTAATTCTTGTTTGTTATTCTGATGGTGAAATACTTCAGGTAGACACTGAGTTTGGCATTTATTTTTTTTTCTGCGTCGAAATGTCAAGGAAAATTGCAAGTCTGTTATTTTGTGTTTGTTGTTGTGTGTCGCTTCTATGGAAAAAGAACAACAGGAGCAGCGCAGCGGCCTTCTCCCTGCCACGGAGTGAGGTGCCTCCTCCTTAACCTGAGCCTTGCTTTCATTTTCTAGGTGCTGGAGAATCTGGTAAAAGCACCATTGTGAAGCAGATGAGGATCCTGCATGTTAATGGGTTTAATGGAGAGTAAGTGTCAAATCTGTGCAAGGGCACTGAGTGAGAGTGACAAATGTTATACTAACCTTTAGGAAGTATAGGTAGGTTTTTGGGGCTGGGAAGCTAAGTTTCACTTAATTTTTTTCTGACTTACTACACATTAGAAAATCATGGGAAGGAAGAGCTCCTTGGGGGCTTTACTCCTCCCTTTTTAATTTTGGTGCAAAAAAATACTACTACTACTACTACTACTACTACTAGTAATAATAAAGCACCCATATCCAGGTACAACATCTCCCTATCCCAGGAAAACAGCCTGTTTGCGGAGGACAGTTACAGCACTTGGCCCCATGACAGCGTCCGAGGCCAGGTCCTCTGCCGCAGCCTCGTGGATTCTGCTGCAGTGAGTCTCCAACATGGCTGATAAGGTCTTGGCCACCCCACAGCTGACCACTTCAGGGACCCCACCCCGTCCCCAACAGATTTCAGCATAATGAATAGGGCACGGTGGTTTTAATTATGAGGGAAACATGGTTGCAGTACTATCCCCACCTAAGACACAGTCAGAGTGACGGCGCTGGTTGACAGGTTTTCATTTTCTAGCCCCCTTTTTGAATTAACCTTATGGACAAGTAGTTGTTTTCTTTATTAAAAAAAAATCAATACTCCTACCTACAGAAATGTAAAGGAAGCACTGAAATGATGGAAAGAGTGGGAGTTAGAGGCTTCTGGCTGATTCAAGGGTCATTTTGCCTTTGAAATGTCCTTCCGAGATAGCAATACTGCAGCGAGAATAAAGGTTTTCTAAAAAAGAGAGAGAACATATATTAGCAATGTGAAATATGTATGGAGTCTTGCTTTCCATGAAGAATACAGACCAAAGGAATATTCAAGAAAGTAGGGAATTTGCCTTTTTCTCTCCAGACTCCTGGATTGGGTGCGTCCGTCATAGAATAATATGAAACAGGAAAAGCTAATTTACCAGCCTCCTTTCAGCCCTATCAGGGCAATTAACCTCAGCAGATTACAAGTACCTGAAGGCACTAACTTGCAGTTACTAGCAGGTTAACAATCCCATTCCCTTTCTTCAACCTGGATTCAATTGAGTTTTATCCCCAGGGTGGATTGAGTCAGTGTGGCAGAGTTTAATTCAGTTATACACAATCCAACCCCCCCCCCCCAAAAAAAAAACTTATTGTCATCTACTATGCATGAAGCCCCTTGGGGGCGGGTGAACAAAGGTAAACCTTTCATCACCTTTACAAATGTCAAAAGCAGCTCTTTATGGAAAATTCTGGAATTTGTTAGATCTAATAATTGGGGGTTAGGAAAAAGATGGTATCACCTATACAAATGGTCATTTTAGTTAAGTATGCTTTTTATATTTTAACCCCGAATTTGAAAAGATTAGTTAGAATGCAGGAGGGTAGGCTAGCTTACCAAGTTTATGAATGATTGGAATCATCAGTCTGCTCCCTGTAGTATTAAATAAGTCACCTTCGCTTATCACAAATCAATGCAGAAATTCTTAATTCCTGGAGCACCTTTCACCAAAGCCTTTCTAACATTGATTGCCATCCTGTTAATAAACAAAAACAACCTGACACAGACTTCTAGCCATGAGTCTGTAATTTAAAGAAAAATTTTGCATAGATAACTTTCCCCTGCAACTTGCGGGAAATACTTCTTCATGAAGCTAGTTAAGCAAAAATAATTTGACCGTGCACCCTCTAGATAAATATTTTGGTTAAAGCTGGACATGGCTAGCATTTTTAAAAGATGCAGCAGCCACTGTTTACCTTAGTTTGAGTCGGATGGAAGAGAAGTCATCCTTGAAGTAATTCACTTGAAGTTTTATTACTTTACAGATCACCCTAGAATTCTAAAATTTTTACAGAAAGAGTTCTCCCTCTAAGAGGCAACCTAATGCATCTGAGGCTTCTAAACCAGAACTTCTGTTTTCTATTTTCTTCTTGAAAAGAGGAAGAGACATTCCCAGTTTGTCCCCTTGGCAGATGTTAAATTTAGCCTGCAAAAGTGACAGGGGTATTCTTCATGGGGGTCTAGATACCTAACCTTTATCTAGTCTGACTCTGCCTCCTCCCTTTCCTCGCTGTGGTATTGCCACAAACACTGTTCTGTCTTGACAGGAATTCCCGATCAAATGGTGACCTCATCCCTAAAGGGTGGTCTGCCTTGTGTGGGCTTTGCTTCCAGATTTTGCCCCTTTCCCCAGTCCCACACTTTGTTAGTTTTTAGGCTGAGCTATTAAATTTGCCTTAACTGTGCACAGGCTGCCATGCTGACTATGTTTTAAGAATAGCCCAATATTAATTTGACCTTCAGAAATACAGAGGTCAGATATGGATTTTCCTAACTAAAAGCGAATTCTTCCTTGGGTTTAATGTCAGGAAAAAATCAACAACATTAACGTTAGTGGAGCTAATTACAAAACCACATAGATAGCTTTCCTACAGCTCCAAGAAGTAGTTCCTACTATCTCAGAAGATCGGGTTTTAGGGTTTTGATTGTTTTCTACATGACAGGTGAGACATAGTTTTAATTTAACTGATGACAATTTATAAGGAACAATTAAAGTACAAACATCGTATAGGTAGTTTCCCCCACTGCAAGAGGGAGTTCATTAGTTTTGCACGAGGAAATGGGGGGGCCAAAATCTTCCCCTCTGTGCCTTTGTTTGGACACAACCTTGTGAATATTCTGACCTGGGAGAATTAAGAGACTTCTGCGCTGCCATAGTCTCCAAAGAATTGTGAGATAAATCACTGCGTTAGCTCCCTAATGCATGCACATTTAGCGAAAGCACAAGAAAATAATTATCTGTCCCTCCTGTATCAGAGCAGAGTCTCCAGGGGGCTCTGTTAATGTGGCGTCGGAGGTTCGGAGCGCTTCCCCCTACGGCCTGCAGTCTCAGCAGACCTTCCGAGGCCTGACCTGAGAATTAATGGGAGAACGGTGTTCAAGTCGTTGCATTTGTTCTTGGCTGGTTGTTTAGGAATGTAGAGAGGCTGTGTGGGGTTTGTGTGGAATTGCGGTGCCTTGCAGATTAGGTGAGCTTTCAATCTCTCTTTAAAAGGGGCGGCGAAGAGGACCCGCAGGCTGCAAGGAGCAACAGCGATGGGTAGGCACATTCAAAAACACAAAAATTTTTTTACAAAACAAACATGAAGATCATACTGGGAAACTGAGGACACAGACCTGGGAAGAAAATAAAAATCATTTTAAGGGCCATCAGCCATCTTGGTATACATTTGTAAATGACACGTAAACAATTTCTTAACAAGTAAAGTGCAAAACATAATTTTCTTGGCCATGTCTAAAGTATAATTAGATCCAGCTGGGAAAAAGTTATAGATTTCAGCTTTAGATGATACTTTTAGGATTTTGAGATTCGATGTTTTTCCATATGGTTTCTATTTTCCCCCAGTTCACTATTTGAATCAACTACTTGTTTTTAAAACTGTTACTAAATTCTGTCTACCCCATGATTGGTCTGATTTTAAAATTTCAGACTACTTTCAAAAAAATTATTTTTAATTCTCCATTAAAATAAGTAGTGCCACATGGTTCTTAATTTTGAAAAACACCTTGGTACCTTGTGGCAGGTCATTTTTAAGAATCCTCTCAAAGTCTGGTGCAGCCTGTAATCCCAGCGATTTGTGAGGCAGAGGCAGCCTGCATAATTTAGCAAGACCCTGTCTCAATTTTAAAAAGGGGCTGGGGGTGTGGCTCAGTGGCAGAGCACTTTCAAAGTATGCACAAGGCCCTGGCTTCTACCCCCTAGTATTGAAGGAAAAAAAAAGTCTTTGGCCATGTAAAAACTTCTTATAATCCAAGGCACTTTACGTTGGCTAACGGATAAGGACGTTCATGATGGCATCCGTTTTTTTTTTTTTCCCCTCATTCATGATAAGTTTTTTCTTTTGCTTCCTCATCCCCATCTCACGCGTGCACACACTTGCACACACACACTCATGCACACGCATGCCAGGTAACCCATTCTAGCTCTGCTTGCATAGTCAGCATGCAGGGATGGAGCAGCTATTTCTCATGAGAACACACAGCCATTGACTTAGCCTAGGGCCTCTCAAAGAAATAGCTTTTGTGGTTGGGGAGGGGTGGGGCAAAGGATCCTGGGGTCTGGGACAAAGTAACTGACACATGTTTGTTCATCTGTTTCTTTTAGAATATATTATCCCTAGATGATGGCTACAGTTTCTCATCTTCCCGGCTATGTCCTATCACAATTTGCATGCTGGAATTGTTCTGTCTTAGGAACCTTCTATTAAGAATACTATTCTGTTGTCTGGGGGGGAGGGGGGATGGGGCCCCTACCTATTACCTGACCTTTAAAGATAAGTGAAAAAAAGTGAAGCTCTTAATTGGCAAAAAGTGTAGAACAACAATCAAAAAAAGGCATCTATAGAAAAAGTGAATCATTGATAATCTACTGTACCAAAAGTTGGCATCTGAGAAATAAGACGTCCTTATTGAGAACCTACTGTGTACTAGATGTTGTGCTAAACCCTTGAGCCCTACTAATACCTTGCCTGCACGTCTCTCTGTGACTCTGTTCTACAAGTAAAGATAAGCATTAACATTCATGATAAATAAAAAGTCTGTGCATGTTTCAGCAGTCCCTGTTCTTGGCGTCTGTCTTCTGTCTTCTTTTGTCTGTTTTCCCCACAAGTACAAATACAGGTATAGAATTGAGAGAAACCATACATGATGCCCACCCCCACCCCCCACCCCTGCCCTTAGTGGAAGCAGGGTGGGACTTGTTAAAAATATTAACGCCACTGATCTGCTTTATACATGGAGAGTGTGCAGGTGGGGGAGCAGCAGCACCCTAAATGTGCTTTCAGCTCCAGCCCCAGTTTTTCAGTCAATTAGAATTCTGATAGTTGGCATTATATTTTGCCTTTGTTAAGTAGTTTGGAGACATCTAAGGCATTTTCTCTGAATTTCACAGTCAACATTAAGTTCATTAAGCGATAGTACAAATGATGATAAGCCTGCCAACCCTCAGTATAATATCTCCATCTACATAGTAATTGCTTCAATGGAAGAATTTTATGTTTTAGTATTACACACCCGAATTAGACTTTAGACTTCTATTTTAGCTGTTTTATACTTGATATACTCCCACGCCCATTCACATACGTAGATGAATACTGAACACATTCTCAAAATATCCGTATTTTAAGACTGGAAGTTTTCCAATTATCATACTACTACTTAGACCAAAATATCAAACTGAATGAAAGAATCCTGTTTCTGGAAATACTTTCCTCTTGCTGTATGTGGATTTGGGCATTATAATACCTGAACATACCACATTTTTCTGTCGTGAGACCTTAAAACCAGAGATTCAGAGCTTCCAGTACCTGGCACACGGAGCCTGTTTCTAATGACTGACAGTAGAGCTGTCCTGGGGTTTCTAGGGAAATTCTGAATTCAAGAGGGAACATTAGGGATGCCAAACACACGTCTTTTGGGTCTCTAACATGTCAATAACTGACTTTACAATGGAACACGCAGGCTGGAGGTTCATAATTTCGGAAACGAGCTTCAATTCTGCACGTCCCAAGCAGAAGAGTCCTACTGAGCGGTCAGGACTAGCAGTCCCTCTAAATATAGGGTGGTGGAGCTTTAAGAATCTGAGGGCCCGAGGCAGCTTTAAGATTTGGACACAAATCTCCCAGTGTATCTGCAGCAGCACACCCTTTCTCCCACCCCTGCTCCCCTCTGCTCCTGGGGGACCTCTGATTCTCTCCACTGGCAGCTCCAAACCCTCAAAGAACTCCTGGGATGTGGGCCCCCTAGAAGTCTCCCCTCCCCTGATGAGAGCAGCCTTCATAAGCTTTGCCGGCTCTTTCCCTGCTGTGAAAGCCCAGCCCCAGGCCCACTTGAGGGTCTCCAGACTGAGAAGAGGGGAAGTGAGATCATTCAGAAAAGGAGGGCCCACTCCGCAGATGAATATGCAGGTGCTCACGGGGCAGGAGTAAAGCGATGGGCGTGAGCTATTGTCATTCCTTGGAGGAGAGCAGGACAGGTTCTTTGGGGAGAAGGCCTGGCGGCAAACCTGCCTGCCATCGCTCCCACCCCGCCCCCCAGACCCGCCTGGGCCCGGCCCGCCCCGCCCCGCCAGCGCAGCACCGCTAACCGCCCGCCCCACCCGGGGCCGCGGTTGCTGCTCGGTTGCATTTTTCATGTCTTAATTTTCTGTCCTTGTTTAACGTCTGTGACTTGGTGGACTAACCAAGTGAATGCTTCCAGAACAGAATCTCCAGACGCAGCAGCTCTGTCCTGACTTTGTCCCACAGGGCTCAGCCTCAGTGTCTGTCCCCTCGGGTGGGCTCCAGCTCTTGCCCCCTGTGCAGCGTGTCCCCCAGGCCCCACCCCCAGCGGGTGCCCTGCATGTTGGTTTTCCTGCCCCCACTAGAAATGAAAGCTGGAGCGCAAGACCAGGGCTGCACCCCATGCAAAAGGTGCTCTGTTGTCCCCTAATAACAAGTTCAAGAGGTCCCGTCCCCTTCCCCCCTCCCCCGCTCCAAGGTCTGTCATGAAGGCCGGTTTCTGAAAAGACATGCAGCACTGGGGTCACTGTAGCCTGATGCAAAAATTAGCATCCTTTGAGGGGACCCTGGCAGCCAGAGGTCATGGCCTTTACCTGTGGGGCTGGTGACTGAATACAGATGACCCCAAAGATGATTCTGCTGCATCCGAATCAAAACTTAAGAAAATCAGCAAAACCTAGAGTGGGCTTAATAGAGCCTAGGGACCTGGCCCCCACCACACACCACCATTAGGACTTAGGGGTGGAGGGCAGGGGCATATGGTACTTCTGTCGCTTTTAGGGGCCAATGTGTATGAACAGGACAACTAGAAAGGCTACCTCTATAGTACTCAAAACCTGCCCCCCCACCCGTGACCAACAACTAAGTAAATAAAAAATAAATAGGAATACCAAACCCTAAAATCTAATTAACAATTAACACCACCACTGCTACTGCTGTCCATGGGTTCTCAGTGTGCTAATCCAGCAGCCTAGTGAGGGCCAAATCCACTCCCTAATCACCCCCCCAATGCCCCTCCAAGGGATACCAATAAGGGTTGAGTGGACGCCTCTTAGGAAGTGTCAGTGCGTGGCCTGGGAACTTCAAGCCAGCAGAGCCACATCTGGAATAGCAAATAAGCCAGGTGCAACTTGTGGTACAGTTGATCATGATCTGAGTGCCAATTTGCTAATCTGTTCCCATCGGACATGTCCTCAGGATGTGTTTGAGGGTTATAATTTATTCAGGTGCCTCCAATCTCTACATGGATCTGAGCCCATAACTCCTCGAAGAACAGAATACTATGCTTTTTAGTGGGAGTATCTGGATGAAAGGGACACCCCTGGCAGGCGGGATGCAATATGATTTTCTTTTTCTTTTCAATCCCACTGTAGTGAGAAGGCCACCAAAGTGCAGGACATCAAAAACAACCTGAAGGAGGCCATTGAAGTACGTGCCCAGCCCCTTGCTCTCTGCCCTTTAGCCCCCCTCTCCCAAGGTCGTTCCCTTATCAATGTGCTAAATCATTTTCAGACCATCGTGGCTGCCATGAGCAACCTCGTGCCCCCTGTGGAGCTGGCCAACCCTGAGAACCAGTTCAGAGTGGACTACATTCTGAGCGTGATGAACGTGCCTGACTTTGACTTCCCACCTGTAAGCCACACCCCTGCCCTGGGTAGCCCTAGCCCCTCTCCCCTGAGCAGTGGTAGGATCTTATGTGAACCCTGGTGATAGCCCTGGACACGGGCAAGACTGTGGCCAAACACATACTGGTGATAGGGTAGAAGTAAATTCAAAATTCCACATGTATCTTTAACGGTACAAAAATTAAAAACTCATAGCCCTAGGGCTTTGTTCCAAGATGGCTAAGCAAAATTCTCTCACCCCTTATAAGTCTTGGCTCACCCACCCACAAATAAACATCACACTTTAATACTATAATTCTCACTTTATTAGATGGTAAATTTTTATAGGGGGAAAAGTCCTAAGCTTAATTATGCCCTCATCCTTGTTAGGACAAACAAAACCGTGTGTTAAATATGGCTCACAAATACTAATTGTCCAGTGAATCTCAATTGAAGTGTCCTAGACTACCATAGGATGCATAAGTGACGTGCCAAATGGAAGACACTGGTTTTAAACCAGTTACCTTTTAGCACTTATTAAATTTTTTCTCCAATCAGTCCTTGCTTGGGACAAATGAAGTATTTTCTCATTAAAATTTTTAAAAATTATAACTCAAACACAATTATAAAATAACATTACAGAAAATAAGATGTTTTGTGTGTGCCCCCTGACTGGGTACGTGACCTCCTAAAGAACTATATTTAGGGAACGCAAAACTTCTCAAGCCAAAGCGTATGCGTTGTGACCCCTTTGTGGGGAAGAACGCTTTATGGGAGGGGAAAGGGAAGCGAGATGGAAAGACCTTCGAGTTTATGAGGCCCAGAAGGAAGAGACTTGTCCACAGTGAAAACAATGAGTTGTTGTTGCCTTTTGTTAGGCTTTTGTGGGAATTTTGTGTTTGTGTATTTTAAACCACTTGGCTGTAAACTTATACTATCAGGGAATGTAAGTTAATATGGGCAGGTAAATTTTTTAAAATAGCAATTAGTGAAAACAACTCAAGCAGTAAACATAGTATAAATGACAGAACCCACCGACTGACATGCGGGTCTGTATTTCTGATAGGAGACAAAATGGCAGCCCATCCAGAATGCATCCAAATCGTAATTCTTTATCAGCCCCACTGACACCTGAACTTGATGTTCCTATCTGCAATTCTCCATCATCATTTTTTGGTAAAAATTGGCATTTTCCTGGAAGGAAAATTAGCCTAGCACCTCTTACCAATGAAATTTCTTATTTCTGTAAGGCCGCATAATTTCTTGGCATGTGCTCCTTACACAGATTAGTGTACGTTCTTCCTATATACACAATTCTGCAAAAATAGAAATTATCCAGTAGTTCCCCTCCCCCCAAAAAACAGAAAAAAACTACCAAAGACCACTAATTCCCCATAAGAGCAGAACAGGGATCAATTGCAAGGACTTCGGAAGATGTTTCACATGGCCACTTGAAGCTCCCTCTGAGCACACGTTCATTAAATGGGTTCACTATTTGGAACCCCATAGTGAATTGTAGGCCCAGTCCCAAGGGCAGGGTTGCTGATTTAGCGCCCGCTCTTGTCTTCCCCTAAACCTTCTTTCTTGGATTCTCTTTCAGGAATTCTACGAGCATGCCAAGGCTCTGTGGGAGGATGAAGGAGTGCGTGCCTGCTACGAGCGCTCCAATGAGTACCAGCTGATTGACTGTGCCCAGTAGTAAGTAGACGCTGGGTCCTTACCCTGAATCCACACGTAAAACAAGCCAAAGTGAGGAAACACGAAACCCCACAACTCCAGGGATCCTTTCCACAGAAGTTGACCAGTTCTCCCCCCAACCCCTGCAGTTATAAAGCTCCAGTCTGATTTGTTTGACAAAGCCTTTAACTGCGCTTTTTAAGGCAGTGACATTATTTTATATAAACAATTAGTACCTGTTAGAGCAAGATAATAATTACTTGCACTAAAGTGATGTTCATAATAAATTGGCTCAAAGTGATTAAAATGACCTGCAAGCGTATAGGGAAATAGAGCGGCTCTCACATTTTGGGAAATGTAAAAATGTTTTATTTTATTGCTGTAATTTAAAAACATAATGTAGAAGAACAAGCCTTACTCTTTAATGGTGGTGAGTTCAGTGGATTTTAAATCCTAAGCTAGATACCTAAGCCACATGGTACAGGGGCAGAGGTATTGCCAAGTAAAGTTGAGTTACTTGGGAGGAGGACAGGTAAGGCTGCAGTAACCACGTGACAGATGCCTTTCACCACAGTCAGCTGTAGAGGCAGGCAGGCAGGGTCTCTCTTGTAGGAGACATAATACCACACATCTGGAAAGTTGCCTTTTAAATACTTTATGACCTCCCTCCTGCTGTACATGGTACAGCAAGCATATGGTGGTCTGGGTCATAAAAAAATTTAAAGATATTTTTGTTTGCTGATGCTGTACACAAAGGCACAAAGCAACTCAGCTGCAATATTCTATAGTAGGATTGTCTTGGAGAGGGATGGACAGTAGATGTTAACTGCAAGTCATAGGAGCTGAGGTTTACAGTCTGTGAGATCCATCAATTTATCTTTCCCTAGCCCTGCTTCCCCATAGGAAGTTCATTTGATTATTTTCAGTTTTCACATACATAGACATGCCACAGTTTAATGCACAACCAAAGATGTATGTTCTTTCAAGGAACAGAAAAACAGACCTTATGCACCCACCCCCCTCCCTCACTCCTCCTTCAACAAAGTCCCTAATTTTCTCAAAAGTTTGTACTAAAAGCTGGAAGCACTAATTATAGTAACTCAAAACAAATGGAAATCCTGGAATTGTTTGTGATTTGTATTTTGGATCCAAGTCAGGAGTTAAGTACAGGTACAAAGATGAGGAGGTTTAACCACCTCAGCGGTAAGTGCCAGGGACAGGAAGGCAGTAACAACTTCATTAATTAATAATAATTTAGCTAGGTTAAAGTTGTTGTTTTTTTTTAAGTGGTACAACATTACTCCTGAAACTGTATCTGAAATGGCAACAATTCACAGTTTGTGAAAAGTTTTAAAGAAACTCAGAGAACACAACTTAAAACTTGTAAAATGCCTTCCCCGGCCTGATGATTAAGCCAGCCTGGCGCTTGCACGGACCAGCATGGTCCTGGCTCACCTGCCTTCATGCCAAAGTGGTGGTACTGGTGCAGTGCCCATTGCTTAAACTGCCTATTTTTATTTGTTGAGCTTGAGTTTGGCTGGCCCCTCTCCAGATGTCTTCTCAGAAGATTTGGTGCTGAGGATCTATTTATAGACCTGTGGTTCTGTTGCCATGGCAACATGCTGGAGGCCAGGGTGGCTGGAGAGCTATTTCTGGCCGGTGCTGTAATGTAAGATTGATTGGGCAAGTTAGTATATCCTCTAAGCCAGACTAACTCAGAACTGGTAAAAAGGAAGGAGAAAGGAAAAAAAACTTGGGGGTTTCTTTAAATAGACTTTCTCCCTCTGTGATTTTCTTTTCTGATTAGCTGGCTGTAAAACAATTCCCACCCCCACCTCCCCAGAACCAACTGGTATTAACATTAATTTTCCATATTAATTACATTGCCCCAATCTTGCAAAAGTTTTCTCTGAGTGTCCCACCAAGGAATATAGGCGAGGTATATTTTTAAATTAAAAGTTTGATATTTGGATGTTCTGCTTCACAGCCCCAAAAGATAGGAAGGGAACTTTGTGCTTGCTTCCTGTTGAGGGTGGAGAGCAAGAAGGCCCCTTTGTGCCTGCTGCTTTTGTTCTCATTAATCAATGAGATTCTTAAAAAGTAAAAAGGAAGGACAGATTCTGAGGAACCAAAACAATCTTGTTTGCCCTTCTTGGGCAAGTCTTTGGTGCCTCTAAGCAAGCTCCTTTGCATTGCTGTCAACACTGAGAGGCAGGGACCGATGCAGTTTTTAAGCTGTTTACCATTTTAGGCAAAGCCAAACAATGTGAAGTTTTCAATTTGTCAGTCATTATCAAATGGCATTGGATCGGACTGGCCCAGTCTAGGGGGCTTCTTCTACTGGTTTATGACACAGAACTATCCTTGTAAAAATTGAAAACTAGAGCGACACCCCATCACCATTTTGGGCTGTCTGTCCTTTCTGTGGGTCCCTCATTTCCGCTTAGCCAGGCCTCCTATGGGACACAGACAGTTGACCAGTTGCTGTGCACTCTCTGAACACTGCTGTGTGTCTTCTTTTTCACCCAGCTTCCTGGACAAGATTGATGTCATCAAGCAGGCCGACTACGTGCCAAGTGACCAGGTAGGAGATCCAGACGCTTCCTCAAGACGGGTGGTTATTATTGCTACCTTGGCTGGTTTGGGTGAGACCCATTGACCCACACTTTGTTTTAGGACCTGCTTCGCTGCCGCGTCCTGACCTCTGGAATCTTTGAGACCAAGTTCCAGGTGGACAAAGTCAACTTCCAGTAAGTGAATAGTTCATTTTTTTGAAAGCAGAGACCGTGGTCTCTTGGCATGCCCTCTGGCGCGTCTAGTGCTGGCCCTTGGGATAACCAGACCCCCTATCTCTCCGACAGCATGTTCGATGTGGGCGGCCAGCGCGATGAACGCCGCAAGTGGATCCAGTGCTTCAATGGTACGATGCGGCGGCCTTCACCACCCTCTAGGACTTGTGCTTTTTTGATGGGTAGGGATCATTTCTTCTCCTGACACTCATTGCTTTTGCTTTCTTGTGATTAAGATGTGACTGCCATCATCTTCGTGGTGGCCAGCAGCAGCTACAACATGGTCATCCGTGAGGACAACCAGACCAACCGCCTGCAGGAGGCTCTGAACCTCTTCAAGAGCATCTGGAACAACAGGTGTGTGGTAGGACTACCCCTAGCTGGCTCAGAGGCCCTCTGCCTGCTCTGGAGACCCCAGCTTACACTCAGCCCTTTGAAGAAAGCACACTCTCTTCTCCTGGGCATTGAGTCTGCCTCTATCTTTGCTAGATGGCTGCGCACCATCTCTGTGATTCTGTTCCTCAACAAGCAAGATCTGCTCGCTGAGAAAGTCCTCGCTGGGAAATCGAAGATTGAGGACTACTTTCCAGAATTTGCTCGCTACACTACTCCTGAGGATGGTGCGTAGGGCACCCATTCTGGCAGGTCGTCCATGGGGTTCTTTTCCAAAGGCTCAGGCTGCATTCTGCCCCCACCCACTGCCAAATTACAAAGGGCCCATAGGGGAAGGCAGGCCGACTCTCTCCCACTCATCTTCATTGGGAGAGATTAAGGAGCTACAGTGATATCAGCATCCTGGCTGTGCTCTCACCTTTAATTACCTTCATTAATAAAATGTTTACATTCTTTACAGCGACTCCTGAGCCTGGAGAAGACCCACGCGTGACCCGGGCCAAGTACTTCATCCGCGATGAATTTCTGGTGAGTAGAGCCTGCCTACAGGTTCCCTCCTTTTTCTAACAGATAAAATCTTATTTAATTCCAACTTTAGGAATTAAATTGCCCAGTATTTCCCTTGGGCTGGGTTTTCATAGGACAGCAGTGGCCAGTTCCCACTGCTGCTTGGTGGGTTGGCCGGGGGAGTGCTGGAGGGGTCGCTGACTGCACCTTGTACCTGCCCACAGAGAATCAGCACTGCCAGTGGAGATGGGCGCCACTACTGCTACCCCCACTTCACCTGCGCTGTGGACACCGAGAACATCCGCCGCGTGTTCAATGACTGCCGCGACATCATCCAGCGCATGCACCTCCGTCAGTATGAGCTGCTCTAAGAAGGGAACCCCAAATTTAATTAAAGCCTTAAGCACAATTAATTAAAAGTAAAACGCAATTTTACAAGCAGTTAATCACCCACCATAGGGCATGATTAACAAAGCAACCTTTCCTTTCCCCCAAGTGATTTTGCGAAACCCCCTTTTCCCTTCAGCTTGCTTATATATTCCAAATTTAGAAAGCTTAAGGCGGCCTACAGATAAAAAAGAAAAAGAAAAAGGCCACAAAGTTCCCTCTCACTTTTAGCAAATAAAATAACAGCAGCAAACAAATAAATGAAACAAACAAAATGAAATATTGTGTTGTGCAGCATTACAAAAATCAAAATAAAAATTAAACGTAAGCAAAAAATGATGTGACTCCTGTGAGTTATTGGCGGTTCCGAGGCAATTCTCATGGCGGGTGGACTTGGACCTTGCATCAAGAATTAAGGAGCCCTGTGTTGAAGTACAGGCCCCAGGGTCATGAGTGGGGTAAGATCTTGCCACAATGTGGGCTTTGATAACCTCATCTTTGGGATACTATGCAAGAACTCCACCCCTTGTCCTTGTCCCTTTGTGAACGCTATGCCCCAGCCACAGAGCTACCTGTTGATCATTACTGCCCTGTCTTAAGATTCTACCAACCTCTAGTATTACATTGTCATACAATGTGCCTATTTACTTGGACTCCCTCAAGAAGGTATTAAGTATTTGTTATAAGACACAGACTAAATTATATGAGGAAATTGACAAACAAAAGTGTTTCCAGTTAGTGGGAGGTGGTGGGGTTAAGACTTCAAAACTGCCCCTGCCTCATTCCACACACCAAAATGAATTGGATGTGGGTTGATCACACATACTTAAGTTTAAAAGATACTTCTTTAAAGTGACTGTTTTTACAATTAGGATCTTAGTTTACAGAAGGCCTCTCTAAGCATGATTAAGGCCTAAAAACCATAAGAGGGGGGACTGGGTGACTACAATATTAAAAGTCACAAAAATGGGGGAAGGGATTGGGTAAAACTAAAAACTGGTTGGTTAATAAGTAAAGAGTTGTGAAGAACCAATAAAATGGATCAGAAAATGAAAAAACATGAAATTTGCTAAAAAAAACAAAAAATACAAATAACATAGAAGATGTGGAAGATCATAATAAAACACAAATAACCTTTCATTATAATTGGGGGTGGAGCGGTTGTTAGCAATCATGGGTGTCGTATTAAACACAATGAGGCTCCATTGGAGCATGGCTTGGACCTAAGGTCCACATATCTCCCTAGTCTTTTATCTCCAGGCTCATCCTCAAGTTCACGGTCACCCATGTATGACATCCTAGAAGAAGGGGGGGCAGCACTAACCCTAGCATTAATCACTATGCCTCTGAAACTGACTAAATGAGACATGAGTCAAGTCAACTCTATAACGCAGTCCTTAATTCCACTTCCGGTTCTATTTTCCAGATCAAATTAGTCCCAGCTAAATTAATCATCCACTGTAGCTCACCTGAATTGTGAGCTTCAATGAGGCTGAAAAAGTAGCAAGTCCTCCCCTTTCCATCTAAATGAAACTTTCTGGAGACTACATGAAATTCAATCCACATAATAATTGTATTTGTTATGCATATTTTGGTACAAAATAAGTTTCAGAAGTCCCTCCCCAAACAAGCCAAGTAAAAATGGAGGTTAGCTACATAAGTAGAAGACTAGACCGCAAATTCCCCTAATCCTCCAAAGCCTCCACAAAAACGTACAGTTCCAGTAAATAATGGAGGCCCACTATGTAAATAACCAGAAGACCAGCCCACAAATTCCCATAATGCTCCAAAAGTTCCCACAAATGTACAGTCCCAGTAAATATGGAGGCCCACTATGCAAATAGCCAGAAGACCAGCCCACAAATTCCCATAATCCTCCAAAACTTCCCCCAAATGTACAATCACAGGAAATATGGAGGCCCGCTATGCAAATAACCAGAAGAACAGCCCAGAAATCCCCATAATCCTCCAAAAATTCCCCCCAAATGTACAATCCCAGGAAATATGGAGGCTCACTATGCAAATAACCAGAAGACCAGCCCACAAATTCCCATAGTGCTCCAAAAGTTCCCCCCAAATGTGCAATCCAAGGAAATATGGAGGCCCGCTATGCAAATAAGCAGAAGACCAGCCCACAAATTCCCATAATCCTCCAAATTTCCCCCCAAATGTACAATCCCAGTAAATATGGAGGCCCACTATGCAAACAACCAGAACAGTCCAGAAATCCCTATAACCTTCCAAAAATTCCCCCCAAATGTACAATCCCAGGAAATATGGAGGCGTGCTATGCAAATAACCAGAAGACCAGCCCACAAACTCCCATAATCCTCCAAATTTCCCCCCAAATGTACAATCCTAGTAAAAATGGAGGCCCGCTATGCAAACAACTAGAAGACCAGCCCACAAATTCCCTAATCCTCCAAATTTCCCCCCAAATGTACAATCCTAGTAAAAATGGAGGCCCGCTATGCAAACAACTAGAAGACCAGCCCACAAATTCCCATAATCCACCAAAAGTTCCCCCAAAATGTACAGTCCCAGTAAATAGGGAGGCCTGCTATGGAAATAGCCAGAAGACCAACCCACAAATTTCCCCTAATCCACCAAACTCTCACCCCAAAACATATAATCCCAGTAAAAATGGAGGCTCGCTGTGCAAATAACCAGAAGACCAGACCACAAATTGCCATAATCCTTCAAACTCTCCCCCTAAAACATAAAATCCCAGTAAAAATGGAGGCTTGCCATGCAAATAACCAGAAGACCAGCCTACAAATTTCTGTAACCCATCAAAGCCTCACCAAAAAACATACAACCCGAGTAAAAATGGAGGCCTGCTATGCAAATAACCAGAAGACCTGCCCAAAAATTCCCATAACCTTCCAAAACTTCCCATAAAACGTACAATGCCAGTAAAAATGGATGCTTGCTATGCAAGTAGCCAGAAGACCAGCCCACAAATTCCCACAACCCTCCAAAACTTCCCCCCAAAAGGTACAATCCGAGTAAAAATGGAGGCCTGCTATGCAAATAAGTGAGAACACCAACCCATACATTCCCACAATCTGTCATGGCCCCCCAAATAAACACAAGTAACCAATACAGGGGTGCAACAATCACTTGAAACTATAAGACCAGTGCATCTTAGTCACGCCTCACCCCCCCAAGCAGAGGCCATGCTGACTAGAAGGCCAAAGTTGAACCTCAGCCCCTCCACCAGGATGGCCATCTCTGTGACCCTCCTACCTAGAAATTCTAGTGCCTCCTGAGTTGTTACCAAAAAATTGTCACTTCATTAGCCAAATATCCTTCAAAAATGAGAAAACACAGATTCCCAGGCCAGAAGGTAGTTGTGCCAAGGAAAATGAGATCCCAATACCTACCTTGCTGGTGGAAACTGGTAGACATCGTAGTATCTTCCAGAAGGAGAGTAATAAAGTGACAGTTTTCAGCCACCTCCTATGTGGCAATCACTGCCCAGTTTGGCTGTGTGACCATTTTACCAAGGAACAGGCAGAGAGAAGGCCAGGGAGGCCCCAGGAGACTAGCCGGTAGGAAAGATGGGTTTCCAACTCAGGGAGCCAAAGCCCCTTGAAAGACTACTGCTCAACGCTGTTGTCCTAGAAGACACAGGAAGACAGAGAAAAAGGTCTCCTGGTGCTTCACCATGGCACCAGTTACCAGACATCCAGGACCTGTGACCCCAAGGAGAAGTCCTGTTGTGTCCCATGGGATTCTCTATGTGGTGAGAGGGCAGGGACCCCCTACCCCAGAGAGCCTGAAGCGTGCCCCAGCTTTCCTGCAGGTTCTGGGCTTTGTCACTGGACCCCTCTGGACACTTAGGTGTGTTTGAGCCTTGCTTCCCTACTTTAGGAGTTATTCTGTCTATTTAAAACATTTTTATTGGCCAGGTGTCATGGCGCACACCTGTTATCCTGGTGACTTGGGAGGCAGAGGCAAGAGGATAACAAGTTCCAGGCCAGAGACAGCCTGAATAACTTGTGAGATGCTGTCTCAAAGAAAAGAACTTAAAAATGGACTGGGGGTGTGGCCCTGCAGTACAGCACCTGCAAATGAAATTAAGTTAAAGTTAAAAAATTATTTCCATTTTCCTTTTAACCCTGGTGCCAAGCATAACTTTAACAGGCCTATTTTAAAGTCAAAATTCTAGAATCTTCAGGGGGAAAAAAACCAGTTATGATTACATCTCATATTTGATTACAGGAAGCCATTATTTAAAAAATGTGTAAGCTGAATTTTAAATCTCCATTTAAATAGAAAACAACATATTTTCTCATGGTAACAGTTTGTACCACACTTTGTTGAGGTGTGTAAGCTAAATATTACAAATGGCTATTCATTGACCTTTTGAAGTCTGAAAAACAGTGATAGCCACAGGCCCTTCAAAGTAGGAGGAGAGTCTAGAACTGGGAAGGAGTTTTTCTGTCTCTACTTTTATTTCAATTTGGGCAAAATTATACCAAAGGAAAGTGCCACATTTGCATAGCCCCTCTGTGCTAATAAAATGCTCTGATTATAGGAGCTTGTGGGATGGTTTTGGCAATGTTTTCATTCTGGAAATGTTCAGAGTATGGTTTTGTGCCCACTAGTGGGAGTTCTGCTCTCAGGGTTTCTATTCTAGCATGGGAGACTCCCAGTTACCAAATAGGTCATCCCAAGAGTCATGGGTGATGGCAGGGGCTCAGAGGCAATAAATGAGATCAGGGTGATGAGGAATGGGATAAATTTGGGGAGGGATCCACTTTAGATGAAATAGCCAAAGAGAGCTTCCTAAATAGGTAAACATTTTTAATGGGAACAAAAAGGATGAGAGGGAGCTAGCCATATAAGTACTGATAGCTAAGATCATGGTCATTAGCAGTGTCAATTATTAAAGCATTAATTAACATTTAGAAAGCACCTTACCATATGCCAGTCACTTATTCCCTATATATGGATTATCTCATTTAATCCTTCAAAACCCTATGAGGATGTACACCATCACTTGTACCACAGGCCCTATCCTATTGTACAAATATGAGCTCAAATTTGAAAAAGGTAAATTATATTTACTATAAGTAATTTATGCAAATTGTGCTTTTAATGAAGGTTTCACTAAGAAAGCTTTGCTATAGATACTCAATTGGAGTCACTGTTGCCTAGGTTCCTATTTTAGAGTAGAACTTTATGTGTCTAGGATAATTTTCCTGCATTTAAACATTCATATACTGTGAACAAAGTGAGTTTTCTGGGCTTGTCTATTTTATTTACTGTATTGATTAGGAATGCATTCAGCTGCAAATAACAGAACCTTGCCTCAGAGTGGTCCAGACAAATAGAAGTTTGTATCTCACTAAGAATCTCAAGTGGCTCCCAGTGTTATTTCAGCAGCTCATCACCAGCAGGGCTGAGACCTCCACAGTCGTTTGCCGTCTTTCTCATGGTTGCTTCATAACCAAGGGCAGAAGAAAAGGAAATAGACAGCTCAGCCAAATCCCTCTTTTGTCAGTCCTTTTCTTCCTTTTTTTTTTTTTTTCCTGTACTTGGAAGTTGAACACCCAGCAGAGCCTTGGGCATGCTCCACAAATGCACCATCAATCCATACTGCCAGTCCTCTCTTTATTTTTTAGTTTGACACAAGGTCTTGCTAAGTTGCATGGACTGCCATGTGAAATAGACATAGACACCTAGATGGCTAGATATATAGCCAGCTAGGTAGCTAGCCAGACAGATTTTCAATAATACTGTCACACACATATAACACGTATGAAAGGATTCCTAATGTCTGGTTGCACGCACCTTGCTGGAACATCTGGGAAAACATATCTTGTACCTGTTGTGTTAGAGAATAGCAAAGATCACAGATAAAAACAAACACATCAAAAACAAACTTCATTAAATTATAACAGAATAGTTTTCACAATTCTATATAAATAAGTTACAGGCCAAGTAGAAATAGATAATTGTCCAGAAAAAAAATACTATTTCAAAATTGATCCTAGTAGAGACATAAAAATCTAAGCAGATCAGCTACCATACGAAAAAATACAAAGCACATTTAGAGAGCTCTGTGACAAATAGGCCCTAGTGTTGGAGTGGAGCTGATGACAGAAGGAACATATGAGAGGTTTCTGAGGGAGCTAATAAGTTTCTGTTTCTTGCTCTAAATGATGATTAAACAAAGATATTCCTTTTGCATGGCAGCATTTGCCTGTAATCCCAGCACTTAAGAAGCTAATACAGGAGGATAGTGAGTTCAAGGCAAGTCTGGGCTATATAGTTCAGCTTGAGCTGCATAGTGAGACCCTCTCTCTCAAAAAAAAAAAAAAAAAAAGATACTCCCTTTGTGCATTCATGATTTATGAACTATGCAGTTTTCACTATATATATTTTAAAAGAATTTTTAAAAGCCAAGCACTATGACACACATGCACCTTTAATCCCAGCAGGTTGGGAGCTTGAGACAGGAGGAATGCAGGTTCAAGGCTAGGCAGTCTGTGTGACTTATGGTGACCCTACCCTGTCTCAAAAATAAATAAATAAATAAAATAAGAGTTGGGGTTGTGGCTCAGTGGTGAAGTGCTTGTCTAGAATATGAGCAGATGTGGGCTCAACCCCAAGTACTGCAAAAATAAAATAAATAAATAAATAAAGTAAACAAATAAAAATAAAAAATATTAAATAAGGAAAAGGCACCAGACCCAGGTGGTTTTATGGAAGAATTCTACTAAGCCTTGAAAGATCAACTTGTCCCATTCCTACTTAAGTTATGCCATAGCATAGTAAAAGGAAAACTTCAAAATTACTTTTTTGAAGTAAGTATAACCCTAACTTTGAAACACACTAAAGATTGTACCCAAAAATAAAATTACAGACTAATCTCACTTAGGAATATAAACTTTTATATTTAAGATATATAATAAATCTTAAATATGGGCAAATGGAATTGATTATGACACTTTAATATATCATATCAAGTAAGAGTTACTCTAGGAATTCAAGTTTGGCTCAATATTAGCAAATATAGTAATATTTTCCAAATGTTAATACCCATTTATATTTTAGAAATCCAATAAAATATTAATATATGCCTTCATATGACTATATAGACATATATATTTTCTATATATGCCACGTTCCTATATATAAAATACATATGAGATATAATCAAAAGGTACAGTGAATATTTAAATTAAAAATTTTTTATTACACTAAAAGACACATTACCTTCAATCCCCCTTAAAATACTCCCTCTGGCTTCAAACACACCCCATCCTTCTTACCACTTTCTGATGCAGTTCTGGAAGTCCTCTTTAATGAGTGACTTTAGTTGTGCTATTGTGCCTGCCTCAATGTCTTCAATTAACTCAAAATGTTTATGATATGCATTTTGACCTTGGGGAAGAGCCAGAAGTCACGCCATTTCAGATCAGATGAATAAGATGGATGAGAACACAAAATGATGTTTTTATTTGACAGAAATTGCCATACCCCAGGCAATGTGTGATACAGAGCATTGTCATGATAGAAGATGAAACTATAGACATTCATGAAAGAAGATTTCCAGAACCGCTTCAGAAAGTGACAAGAATGATGGGCTAATTGTGTTTGAAGCAAAGGGTAGTGCTTTGAGCGGGGTTAATGACATGTCTTTAAATGTCATAAACTTTTTTAAAAATTTAAATATTCACCATATTTTTATCACACTTGTATATAGTATATACTGTAAATATATGAAATCTCCCAAAGTCAACATATTAACTAGCAAAGAACCTCTAAAACCATTTCATTAATGTCAGGAAGAAGACTCAAGAAAGACAAGGATGACTCATATCACTATGTTATTATGTACTGTTAGTATACATATTATTTTCATTAGATAGATAAGCCAATTCAATAAACAAACAAAAGCAAGTAGAGGTTTGAGAATTGGAAAGGAAAAGGTAAATCTATTCTTTTGCAGATAATTAGATAATTTAATTAAATATCATAACTTACCCCAAAAAATCCACAGAAAAATAATTACTAAAAAAGAAAATTTAGCAAAGAACAGGTTTATAAGCTCAACATGCAAAACTCAATAGATAATATGTGAAAGATAAACACTAAGTCTTCTAGAAGAAAACTTAGGAAGCTGCTGCTTGGATGGGCCACATGTTGCATGCCTCCCATCCCCAACCAGGGACTGAACCCAGGGTATTGCGTATGCTAGACAGGAACTCTACCACTGAGCTACATCCGCAGCTGTTTTGAATTTTTAGTTCAAGACAGAGTCTTGCTAAGCTGCCCAGGCTGGCCTAAATTTCAATATGTAGCCCAGGTAGGCCTCCAACTTATGATCCTCTTGCTTTAACCTCTTGAGTACCTGGGAATACAGGTATGCACCACTGTGCCCACTTTCAAATCTTGTTTCATGTATGAGTTTCCTGTTTGTTTCTTCCATCTTACAATTAAGATGTTCCAGAAAGTGGATTATTTGTTTGCTAGAGTTTTCCCTATTCTAGATTTTGCTGCTTGTATCCTCATAGTATAGCGCTATTTAGAATTCTGATTTGAACAAACCAACTGTAAAAATAAGTATGAAATCATCAGGGAAATTTGAACAATGATATTTGACACTAAAAAACAGTGTCAACTTTTTAAAATTGCCTATGAATTTATACTTGTTGAATCAAGAAAATAGAAACATTATACTATTTTCTGTAATTTTATATATGCCTGTATGTACCACTGTGGCGTCCGATCCTGTCAGATCTGGGGAGCTAAGCAGGGAGATTGCTTGAGAACACCAGGTGCTGTAGGCTTGGGAGAAGGACCCAGCAACCCACTCCCAAAAAAACAATCAGCCACTGAAAACCTATGAATAGCAGAGAAGCACTAACAATAGTGTTTTGCCTGTTGTATGTAAGATTTGCTATGAGTTGGTCATCAACTTGATGGCACCTAACAACAATATTTTAATCAAAATATAAAAACCAAAAGGAAAAATCTTAAATTTCAAGATTAAGTTTTTTAAAAATTTGTAATGTTCAGAATGGCCATTGCAAATAATTACTAAGGAGTTAAATGTAATCATACCAATAATCCACAAGAGATGCTAATTAAAACGATGGTGACAATATGGAGTGCTATGTTTCTAAGAGCCTCACCTGCTTGCCCCTGGCTTAATGCTGCACAGGGAATCATTTCAGGTGCTGTTCTTATCCTTGCTTTACAGATAAGGAAAAGAAGGAGCAGAAAGCCAAGTACCATCCTTGGTTTAAGATCACGTCATGAGGAAGAGGCCAAGGTGGGATTCAAAACCAGGTGGTCAGACTCCAAAGACATGTTGCTAACCTCTAAATCAAGACACTTGAGTCACAGCAATATTCACAACTGTAAGGCTAGAAACAAAGTCAGTGACATTACTGAATGGTAGATGACACTCCGTGTAGGAGATCCTGTTTCCCATCCAAGACTTTGGGCCACAGTTAAACAAGATGATGCTGATGAGACAGATTTGGCTCCTGTCTCAACAGGGTGGTCCTCTGTTGATTATGCAAATCACATTTCCAAAATGGGATTTCCCTTAGATAGGGCATGCTGAGGCAGGGGAGAGGCAACCATGTGTACAAATTTCTATATTTGTCTTTTATTGCTGTAGCACTGTGGTAGTTTCTCTACACAATACCTGTTTGAAGTAAATTTTTATATTTTAAGAACAAACATTTTTACCCTTTGTCAAAACGCTGACCACTCTGTCCACTTCATACGTCTTTGTCAGGTACTCACCCTCTTCCAAGTGCATGCTGTATAGAGGGAAAAGAGGGGCAAATGGGGCAGAAAAACACTCTTTCCTACAGGGAGGCTGGAGACAATACAATGACGGCCACATAAGTAATCCAGATTGTGCAGAGAGTCCCGAGGCCTCCTTAAAGCAAGACTGTGTGAGGTGGTGACTGGCATGATAGGGAGCAGCTCACTGAGGAGGTGCCACGTGAATAAAGGTGAGAAGAGAGTGAAGACCTGAGGATGGCCTTGGACGTCAAGGTCACCACCATGAGTATTCCCAGCAGATATTGTGAGACACAGATTTGCTTTGGACAGTAAGCACTTTTATGTCTTGCTGCTTAGAGATCTCAGCCATGCATAACCCATTCCTCCCTTCCTGAAGCTGGAGGACACATCTTCCTGCGAGGGTGAGGTAGGGTTTGGGGGTTGGAGGTAGGAAGAGAGGGAATGAGGCTAATTACTCCGATGTCAAAATCTGAAATGCGAGGCCAGAGTAGTGCCCAGCCCTGTGGGCCCTAGGTGAAGATTGTGGCATGAGCCCACTGGGGAAATAGGAGGGTGTTTCCATCACTTTCTCTTGAAACAGATGAGCTGATGAGCTTGTCCACAGGCTCTTGTAGGTGCATCTGGAACTCCCTGACCCCTCTGACCCACAGAGTCCCTCCCATACCCCTTGCTGCTCCAGAGATGAAACTCAACTGTGAGAGTGACTGAGGTTAGCCACCAGAAGTAAGGATCCATGAACCAGCAACAAGAGTTACTTCTACTCTCTTTTCCAAGAGAAGACAACTAATTAAATGAAGAAAACATTGCAACTCTGTTCTCAAAGTTGGACTACCTCAAAGGAAATAGGAAGTCTCCACCAAGTTGGTTTCAGGGAAGTAGGATTTGGAGAAATGGAAAATTATATACAGGGTTGGGATCACCAAACAGCCCCTGGGGCAAAGGTTAAGAATTCTTTTGTGTTTTCTCATCGTTTAGTCCCTGATTCTCTGGTGCTTGCTTTAGAGTTTTATAGATCATTAGCAAACAGGATCTTTGGAAATTGTAGTAACTGGCTGGTGAGGGCATTCTAAACTGTTCTTCAGGGTTTTATAATTTAACAGTGTTTAGCAAACATTGAAAGGCCGTTAAGAATCACAATGCATTTGGTAAATCTGTAGCTATTCAATATTTCCCTCTTAGTTTTGTCTTCCCAATTATCAAACAGCCTTTTGTGGCAGGGTCCAGTATGACAAATTTTTTTTCTGATAGCTTTTGAGATTGAAATGACTTGACCTCCCAAAATTTGAGGAACCTTTCATCAAGTTGCATTTGATTAATTTTGTGCTTTTCCCCCCTTAATTCCAAACTGAAAGCCTTTTTAGGACCAGAACACGAATGGATTGCCCTTCAAAAGCCACCAGTCAAAGCAACAAAGGCTACTAAAGAAAAATGGTAAAGACAAGGAAGAAACCAGGCTGCTGGTGTGCAAGGGTTTAAGGAAAGACTAAAGTTTTCTTGCCTTTCCTAAGAAGAGAATTGCCACTGGCATAGCTAGGAATATTCTTATTTGTCTCTAGGAACTGGAATCAAATGCAGAGATAACTGGATTTCACAAAAGAGAAGAAACCTTTCTTTAATTAGTAACTGGAAATCGAAAAATCAGCAGGTAATATAGGTTAAATTCAAAACGACAGTACATGATAACAAAGCATTAAACCTTTACCCATGAAATTATAGCTCTTTGTACAAGCAATTGAGAAACTACCTCATATGGAATTCTATAATTGCTTCTATCTACAACTGTAAACACTTCCATTATCTTCCGATAGAGGTTCAAATATCTTTATAATAGTTCCAGCATTAGATTGAAGTTGTAATAGTAGCTTATCATTTGCCTTAAGGCTTCTATTTTATTAAATAGTAATAGTGGAAGAGAAGCCAAGTGAGTTCCTGGGGGTACCTGGGACAATGTGAGATTACTCAACTATGCTTACGTCTCATTGAAACCAGTTTCCACAAAGACAGGCTGTGTGTGGAAGACAATCCTCAAGAGTTTTATGTTTCTTTCTCCATGAAAATGGCTTCGTTTTGCACCTGTATCCCTCCAGGGAAAATTTAATTCATTAGCTATTATTTTTCAATGAAGCATTGGACAGTGGGACACAGAATTCACTCATTCACAATGTGGTCAGGGTGAGAGTTTGCCGAGAAAACCCAGGGCATCTTCTGAAACCCAAATCTTATCTAAGAGTTTAAATTCACCCCTGTTTTGAGAGCTGGTTTCTGTCAAGCCTTTGAAATAAGCAAATCCAACAAATTTTCTTTTATACTTCACTGCAGCACTGGCTTGGTTGAAGCTGGTTCAACAATTTGGTGACATGTGCAAGAATGTTGTCATGTTGTGCTTTGCTTCTTGCTCATTTGGTTCTTCCTGAAAGGATGCTGGCTTTTGAGGTCTCCTTCCACGGATGCTTGATCCTTATCTTTATGAAGGAAGAAGTGAATGATAGAGCAGCAGACAGGATCTTGAGTGTAGTGGCAAAGGTTTACCATGGAATGCAGAGGCAGAGTCCACAAAAACAGCCAACATGACAGTCCATGTAAATGGGCCAAAAGAGAAGAGAAATTTGGCAGTGTGGTAAGAGTTGAAAAGGCAACTAAGAGTCTCTTCCTTTTTAAAGCAATAAAACAATAAAAGGTACCTTCTGAACATCACTTTGTGTGTACCCCTAGGTCTGCAATGGATGCAACAGCCAACAATATTCTTAATATTCCTGAAGTCAGGGTTGAAACGACAGTGATTATTTTAACCACTATTAATTTCTTAAATTGCTAGTTAGTACAATTAGACAAAAAGTGGAATTACAAATATGAAAAAGTAGAAATAACGTGATTATGTGCAAATAACATGATTGTATAGCTTAGGAAAACCCCCAAAGAAAATTCACCCTGTGTGTTATAATAAAAACATTTATACTTAGTACTCTTCTAGGTATTTAAACAGCCATACATGGTATACCTATAATAACAAAAGTTAGCACCCATCGGGTATTTACCATGGGCCAGGTACTGTTTCGGAACTTTGATGCTCATACTCTATACAAACATAATAGGAACATTGTATATTTACGCAGTCTTTATGTGCCAACCCCTGTTAAAATGCTTTAATACACATCATGATTTTAAGATGTTTTCAATCCTGTTTATGTTATGTGGTCCTACAGATTATTAGCATGCTGTTGTTGTTGTTGTTAGGTGCTGTCAAGTTGGGTCTGACTCATAGCAACCTTATGTACAACAGAATGAAACACTACTTGACACTGTCCAGTGCTTCTCTACTATTCATAGGGTTTTCAATGGGGGATTGTTTTATGGAAGTGGGCTGCCAGATCCTTCTCCCAAGCCTACAGTGCCTGGTATTCCCAGGCAGTTTCCCATCTACTAACCAGGCCTAACCCTGCTTAGCTCCCAAGATCTGATGGGATTGGATGCCAGAGTGGTATGGCCACAGACATTAGGATGTTACTGTTCAATGAGAGATGCTTGGAAAATTGGATATGCAGAATGAGACCACCCCCCACCTCTCATCACATACAAGAGCAACTCAAAATGGATTAAAGACTTAAGATTCAAAGCTATGAAAATTCTAGAAGAAACAGGGAAAACGATGCACAACATTAGACTGGACCAGGACTTTTTATATAAGAACTCAAAAGCCTGGGTAGCAAAAGGAAAAACAGACAAATGGGTGACATCAAACTAAAAAGCTTTGCACAGAAAATAGCCAAGGGGGTGAATGACACCCCACAGAGTGGGAGAACATGTTTGCAAATGATACAACAGATGAGAGATTAATATCCAGAATACATAAGGAACTCTACTCAACAGCAAAACTAAGTAAATAAGTAAATAAATAATCTAATTTTAAAAATAGTCAACAGACCGTAATGTTTCCCAAAAGAAGACATCTGGCTCAGTTGGTAGAGTGCTACTCTGTGCTTTCTGAGGTCCTGGGTTCTATCTCCAGCACAGCAAAAATGGGAGAAGGACCTGGCATCCTACTCCCAAAAACAATCCCGGAACAATCAGCCATTGAAAACCCTGTGAATAGCAGAGAAACACTGACATAGTTTCAGGCATGGCACAGGGTTGGGGGAGTGTTTCTTTCTGTTGTACATAGGGTCGCTGTGAGTCAGATCCAACTGGATGGCAGCTAACAATAACAACAACAACAATCATCAGGAAAATGTAAACCAAAACCACAACAGCATGCCACCTTACTCCAATTAGAATGGCTATTTTCAAAAAGTCACAAAAGTAAAGTGTTGGCAAGGATGTGAAGAAAGAGAAACCCTGTACATTGTTGGTAAGAATGTAAATAGTATGTTGTTGTTATTGTTAGGTGCCATTGATCCTCTAACTCAGCTATGGGGAATATAACCAAAAGGACATGAAGTCAGTATGTTGAAGCGATACCTGCACTCATTGCACCGGCTTTCTTTTTGCCATTGGGTATTCTTGGAGCCTTTGTCAGAAATTCCACTGTAGGTGTGTGGATTTATTTCTGGGCTCTCTATGTTGAGCATTGGTCTCTGTGTCTACTTCTAAGCCAGTAGCCTGTGCTTTGGTCACTGCAGCTCCATGGAAGATTTTGAAATTAGGAAATGAGATGCCACCAGCTCTGTTCTTTTTGTTCAAATTGCATTGATTACTTGGGTCTTCTGTGGGTCCTATGAATTTCAGAATTGCTTTTTCCAGTTCGGTAAAGAATGTCATTGGTATTTTGATAGGGATTGCATTGAATTTGTAGGTTAGTTATGGGTGTATGGATATTTAAACAACATTAATTTTTCCAATCTATGAACACAAGGTATCTTTCCATTTTTTTGTCCTCTTTCGTTGCTTCTGTCAGTGTTTTATAGTGTGTACTGTAGAGTGTTTCTGTTAAATTTATTTCTAGGTATTTTTTGTAGCTATTATAAATGGGAGAGTTTTCCTGATCACTTTTTCAGTTGGCTCACCATCAGTAAATAGAAATGCTATTGATTTATTGTGAGCACTGCCAGTGCTGCCTCTGTTTGATGAAACATCGTAATTGGTATTCCATCAATTCCTAGAGTCTTGTGTTTTGCCAATTCCTTCAAGGCAGTTTCTACTTATTTCTTCAATATCATTGGTTCTGGATCATATGTAACCCCTTGAAATGGCTGATCATGCACCAATTCTTTTTGGTATAATGAATTTGGAGAAAAGCTACCTGGCCGACTAACTGGAAGAGATCCATATTTGTGCCTATTCCTAAAAAATGGGATTCAACCAAATGTAGAAATTATCAAATGATATCACTAATATCTCATATAAGTAAAATTTTGCTAAATCATTCAAAAGCAACTGTAGCAGTATATTCAAAGGGAACTGCTGGAAAATCAAGCCAGCTTCAGAAGAGGGTGTGGAATCAGGGTCATCATTGTTGATGTTAGGTGAATATTAGGCAAAAGCAAAGAATACCAGAAAGATGTGTACCTATGTTTTATTGACTATGCAAAGGCATTTTCCTGTGTGGACCACAATAAATTATGGATAACATTGTGAACAATGGGAATACCAGAGCACTTAATTGTACTCATGAGGAATCTGTACGTGGACCAGGAGGCAGTCATTCAAACAGAACAAAGAAACACTGCTTGGTTTAAAGTTAGGAAAACTGTGTGTCAGGAATGTATCCTTTCACCATACCTCTGCAATCTCTGTGCTGAGCAAATAATCAGAGAAGCTAGACTTTATGAAGAAGAACTCAGCATCAGGATTGGAGGGAGATTCATTAACAACCTGTGTTATGCAGATGACACAAGTTTGCTTGCCGAAAGTGAAGAGGATTGGAAATATTTCTGATGAAGATCAGTAGGGATTGCAACTCAACATCCTTACAAGTGGATCAGTAAGCAACTTCATGATAAATGGAAAAAAGATTGAGGTTGTCCAAGATTTTGCTTTATTTGGTTGTATGATCAACACCCACATAAACAGTAGTCAAGAAATCAAAAGATGCACAGCACTGGGCAAAGCTATTACAAAAGATCTCTTTAAAGTGTAGAAAAGTAAAAATGTCACATTGAAAATTAAGGTGAGCCTGACTCATGTCATGATATTTTCAGTCACATAATATGGTTGTGAAAACTGGATGATGAATAAGGGAGACAGGAGAAGAAATGATGCTTGTGAATTTTGGTGCTGGAGATGAAGACTGAATATACTATTGATGGCAAAAAGAACTAACAGATCTGTCCTAGAAGAAGTGCAACTAGAGTGTTCCTTGGAAGCAAGGATGGCTAGATTGCATCTTATGTATTTTGGACATGAAGTCAGGAGGGATCATCACTGGGAAAGGTCGTCATGTTTGGGAGAGTGGCAGGTCAACAAAAAGAAAGTAAGACCCTCAACTAGATAGATTGACACAGTGTCTATAACAATGGGCTTACACATAAAAATGACTGTGTGCATGGCACAGTGTCAAGGGTGTGTTTTGTTCTGTTTTACACAGGATTACTATGAATTGGACCTGACTTGATAGCACCTAACAATAGCATTTGACTTACTAAGCTAGAAATCATTTGTGGCTTTAACAAGAGATGTTAAAAAGCAAAAGCCATTGTGGGGAGTAATGGGGTTTGTGGAAGCTGAGGAAATGGGGTTTATGAAAGTAAAGGTGGAAGACATTTGTCACAGATTCCTACAACAGTGCCCCAGGGCCTCATGTTCTTTCAGCATCTTGCCTTTCCCCAGCCAGAGGTGGGGTCTACCACCTACCCTCAAACTAGGCACCACATGGCTTCTCTGACCAGTCGAGGGCAGGGGATTTGATGTCACATGCCATCTGAGGCTGGGCCATGAGAAGGGCACAGCTGCCCTCATAGTCCTCTTCCTTCTCCCTTTCCCTTCCCTTCCCTGCCTGTCTCCCTCAATGCCCTCTCTGTCTCTCAAAGTGGTAAAATACACATAGCATAAAATACAATGAGTTAACCATTTTTAAGCGCATAGCTCAGTGGCGTTAAGCACACTCACCCTGTTGTGCTGCCAAACGGAAATTCGGCATTCCATAATCCATCCACCACCACTCCACCCTCCACTCAGCTCCTGACAGCCACTCCTCTACTTCCCATCTCTGTGAGTTTGCCATCTCAGGTTCAGTTTTTTCTCTGGTACACTTGTCCTGGGAATCCCGCTACCTTGAGGCAAAGAGAGCAAGCCCTAAAGCAGTCCACGGAGAGAGCAGTTGGAAAGGCCCATGCAGACAAGAACTGAATCCCCTACCCGACAGTGGCCAGCCATCACCATTTATGTGAGCATGCAAGCCTTCAGGTGATGTCAGCCCAACTTTGAAAGGCAATCAGAGGAAGCTCAGACACCATGGAGCAGAACGAAACCCCCCACGGGGCTCCATCTGAGTTCCCAACCCACAGAAACCATTAAAATAGTAAATACCTCATCTTAGGGAGTGTGTGGTGCAACCATAGTAAGTGGACCAGTGGACACCCCTTTGAAGCAGTTTATCTTTGAAAGACAGAAGAAATATGGAGGGGTGACCAGGGAAAGGTTTTTAAAATTGTTTTTGATTTTAAAGATTGGAGCAATTTGTGTATTGTTAACTGTTGACAAGCCTGGATAAAGACATTGAATGGATGGATGAGGGAGGAATCAGCCCTAGGATTCTGAGGTGCTGAGGGGGCCCTAAGCCCAGCTAGCAGGAGGGGCCTGTCCTCTGGGGCAGCCAGGGGTGCTGTGCAGGATGTACCTCTAGCGTGGGAACGTGGCAGTCCTTGTGTGATGGAGCCCCTGTCCTTGTGCAGTCGATGGTGGGTGGGGTGGGAAGTGAAGTCAGAGGTTGGAGGAGAGAATAAAGTTCAAAACATCTCTGCAGAGAGAAGATGTATTGACTTGAGGGAAAAGGAAGGGCTTGAGGGCAGGTGGTTTTGTTGATGTTGGTGACCAGGAGTCACCAGGAAATCGGGTGAACGTGCCCATTTCTCCACAGGACCCAGCGACCCAGGTATGGGCATGACAAGCAGTTAGGGTCACTCAGGATGGGGTTCTGTCAAATGTGAGATTAAAGGATGAGGGGGCACTGAGTATAAGGCATTATGGGAAGGACGACCGCCGCCAGGGGCCATCTGACTCTGGAGTAGGAAGGAAATCAATGTGCAGTGGTGGAAGGAACAGACAAATGTTGACTCTGTTCTTCCTCTTCTAGGAGCTCTCCTGAAAAATAGCATTGTGCTCCTGACCAAAGTTGCAAGGATTTTCATTACAGAATCCTATAAATTATCAGAATATCTGAAATTAGGCAAATCCCCATTAATAGGCTATTGGCTAAAGTGTGGTGATTCTGTACAGTAGAACCCTCACAGTCTCCTGACGGCCTTCCATGACCTGGCACAGCCAAGGGGAAACCACAGGGCATTGGCACCATCTTTTCTGGTAGAAAAGGAAAGCCTCTTGGTAAAGGGAAGGAAAGAGGAAAAGCAAAAGGGAGAGGCTCAGCACCTATGAGTCCTGCTGACTCTGGTGTCTGGTTTCATTTATGTGTAAAGTGAGCATCTGCCTGCTCCTGTTAAGTGAGATGGGTATTTCTCCCTTTTGGCCAATCTACTTTGAATAAGGTTCCAGAAGTTTGCAATGCAAAGAACCCTAGTATGGTTTGAGTGTTTATGTCCTTACCCCACCCACAAATTCATATGTGGAAATTCTCAGCCCCCAGGTGGTGGTGTTAGGAAGTGGGGGCTTGGGAGGTGATTGGGTCTCAAAGGTGGAGCCTCCTGTATGGGATTGGCACCCCTCCGAAAGTAGCCCCAGAGAGCTGCCTCACCCATGTGAGGCTATAGTGAGAAAGACTGAAAATCATACCAAACACGCAGCCCAGCCACAATGACATGAAACTTATTGTTATTAGGTGCCATCAAGTCGGGTCTGCCTCATAGCCACCCTATATACAACAGAATGAAACACTCCCTAATTCTGTGCCAGGCACGTGACGTTACTTATGTTTAAGGACATTGTTGCAGATGCGGTGACAATTCATCTAGTTGAGGGTTCTCCTTTTTTTCGTTGACCTGCCACTCTCCTAAACATGTCCTTTCCCAGTGATGTTCCCTCCTAACTACATGTCCAAAATATGTAAAATGCAACCTAGCCATCCTAGCTTCCAAGGGGCACTCTGATTGCATTTCTTCTAGGACAGACCTGTTAGTTCTTTTTGCAGTCCATGGTATATTCAATATGTCTTTAGCACCATAATTCAAAAACATCATTTCTTCTCCTGTCTCCCTTATTCACTGTCCAGCTTTCATAACCATTTGATGTGACTGAAAATACCATGGCATGAGTCAGGCACACCTTCATCCTCAATATGACATCTTTATTTTTCTACACTTTGAAGAGGTCTTTTGCAACAGCTTTGCCCAATGCAATGTGTCTTTTGATTTCTTTACTACTGTTTAAGTGGGTGTTGATTATAGAACCAAATAAAGCAAAATCATGGACAACTTTAATCTTTTTTCCATTTATCATGAAGTTGTTTACTGACCTAGTTGTAAGGATTTTTGTTTTGTTGATGTTGAGTTGCAATCCATACTGAAGGTTTCGTTCTTTGATCTTCATCAGTAAATGTTTCAAATCCTATTCACTTTCAGCAAGCAGAGTTGTGCCAACTCCATCATGTAGGTTGTTAATGAGTTTTCTTCTAATCCTGACACCTTTGATGCCCTGATGCTTCTCCATAAAGTCCAGATTCTCAGATTATTTGCTGAGTGTAGAGATTGCAGAGGTACAGTGGAAGGATATAGCCTAACACATACCTTTCTTGACTTTAAACCAAGCAGTGTTTCCTTGTTCTACTCAAATGACTGCCTTCTGGTTCATGTGCAGATTCCTCATGAGTATAATTAGGCGCTCTGGTATTCCCATTCTTCACAATGTTATCCATAATATGTTATGATCCATACAGTCAAATGCCTTTGCAGAGTCAATAAAACATAGGTATCTCTCTGCTATTCTCTGACTCCAGCTAATATCCATCTGACATCAGCTATGATGTCCCTGGTTCCATGCCTTCTTCTGAATCTGGCTTGATTTCTTGGCATTTCCCTGTCTATACACTGCTGCAATCACTTTTGAATGATCTTTAGCAAAATTTTACTTGCATGTGATATTAATGATACTGTTCAATAGTTTCCACATTCAGTTGGATCTCCTTTCCTGGCAATAGGCATAAATATGGATCTCTTTCAGTCAGTTGGCCAGGTAGCTGTTTTTCAAATCTCTTGGCATAAACAAGTGAGCACCTTCAGTGCTGCATCTGTTTGTTGAAACATCTTTATTGGGATTCCATCAATTCCTGGAGCCTTGTGTTTTGCCAATTCCTTCAAGGCAGCTTCCATTTCATCCTTCAGTACTGTTCCTGATCTTATGCAACCTCTTGAAATGGTTGGTTACCTACCAATTCTTTTTTGTATAATGACTCTGTATTCCTTCCATTTTTTGATGTTTGCTGCATCATTTAATATTTTCCCTGTAGAATCCTTCAGCATTGCCACTCAAGGCTTGAATTTTTAATTCAATTCCTTAAGCTTGAGGAAAACAAAGTGTGTTCTTCCCTTGGTTTTCTATGTCCAGCTCTTTGCACATGTCATTATAATATTTGATTTTGTCTTCTCGAGCTGTCCTTTGAAATCTTCTCTTTAGTTCCTTGACTTCATCATGTCTTCCTTTTACTTTATCTGCTCAGCATTCAAGGACATGTTTCAGAGTCTCATTTGACATATAATTTGGTCTTTTCATTTTTTGTTGTCTTTTTAATAACCTTGTGCTTTCCTCATGAATGATGTCATGCCCCAACTTGTCTGGTCTTCTATCATTAGTGTGTAACACATTAAACCTATTCTTGAGGTAGACTCTGAACTCACGTGGGATATACTCAAGGTCATACTTTGATATGCAACTAGAAATTAACAAAAAGAAGCTTTTCATGGAAGGTGCCATAGCAGAGATCTGTAATCACAGTGACTCAGAAGGCTGTTGCAGGAAGATCATCAATTTGAGGCCAGAGGCAACCTGTGCAACTTAGTAAGACTCTGTCACAAAGTAAAAAATAAAAAAGGGGCTGGTGCTGTGGCTTAATGGTAGAACACTTGCCTAGCATGTGCAAGGCCCTGAGTTGAATCTCCAGGACTGAAAAATGACGCATTTCAGAAAATTTACAAATACCAGTATGTGGGAATTAAACAAGCTGCTCCCAAACTATCAATAGGTCAAAGAAGAACTTGCAAAATGTCTTGAGATAAATGAGAATAGAATTGTAACATACAAGAACTTAAGGGGGGAAGCAAAAGCAGTTCTAAGAATGATGTGGATAGCAGTAAAGCCCACATTAAAAAAGAAGATGTCAAGTAAATAACCCAATGTTACCCCTCAAGGAACTAGGAAAAGGAGAGCAAAGTAAACCCTCAGTTAGTAGGAGGAAGGGAAGAATAAAAATCAGAGCGGAAGGAATGAAACAGACACTAGAAACAATTTTTAAATCCATGACTCAAAGAATTATTGATTGGTTTAGTTTTTGCAGGACTAGGAGATTAAACTCAGGGTATCACTCATAGTAGGCAAGTGCTCTACCACAAAGTTGTATTTTTAACCTCTTTTAATTCTTTATTTTGAGACAAAGTGTCACTAAATTGGGCAGGTTGCCTCTGGCCTCGAATTTGCAATCTTCCTGCCTCAGCTACCCGCTCCCCACCCCCAAAACCCGTAGCTGGGATTATAGGCATGCACTACAGGACCTAAGAGTTGAGGTTTGTTGTTGTTGTTGTTGTTGTTTTGTTTTTTTGTTTTTGTAAGTAAAATAAAATAAACAAACCTTTAGCACAATTAAGGAAAAAAGAGAGGAAACTCAAATAAGTAAATTGGAAACCAGAGAAGACATTCTAAAAGATAGCATAGAAATACAAAGGGGCATAAGAGCCTACTGTAAATACTTACATTGCACTGAATCAGATAACCTATAAGAAATGGAAAACATTCTAGAAACACAAAAGCTACTGAGACTGAATCATAAAGAAATACAAACAGATCAATACCCAATAAGGAGACTGAGTCAGTAATAAAAAGTCTCTCATCACCTGATGTTGTCGCAGCTGAATTCTATAAAACACTTAAAGAAAAAGTAATATCAATCTTTCTCAAGCTCTTCCAAAATACTAAAGAGGGAGGGATGCTTCTGAATTTATCTAATAAGGTAGGCATTATTCTGATACCAAAGCCAGGGAAGGACATGACAAGAAAACTATATGCCAATATCTCAGATAAAGTTAGATGCAAAAATCCTCACCAAAATATAAGCAAACTGAATTCAACAGCACGTTACAAAAATGAACATGACCAAGTTAGGTTTACCCTTGGGACTCAAGAGTGATTTGTTGTTGTTGTTGTTGTTAGGCGCTGTCGAATCAGGGCCAACTCATAGTGACCTTATGTACAACAGAACGAAACACTCCCTGACACTGTGGCATGCCCGACACTATGTCAGTGCTTCTCTCCTATTCATAGGGTTTTTGATGACTGATTGTTTTGGGGATGGGCTGCTAGGTCCTTCTCCCAAGTAAGAGTGATTTAATGTATATGTATAAATTAATAGATGTGATACATGACATTACTATAATACAGTACAAAAATCATATCATCACCTCAGTAGATGCAGAAACACCATTTGAAAAATTCAACATACTTTCACAATAAAAAACTCTCCACAAATTAGGTATAGAAAGAATGTATCTGGGCATAATAAAAGCCCTACATCAGGAACCCACAGCTAATACCACCTTTATAGTGAAAAGTTGAAACCTTTTCCTCCAAGAAGAGCAGGACGCTTGCTCTAACCACTTCATTCAACATAGTACTGGAAGTCCCAGCCAGAGCAGGTAGGCAGGAAAAAGAAGTAAGAGGAATATAAACTGGAAAGGAAAGGTTGAATTGTCTGCTTGCAGACAACGTAACCTTATATACGGAAAACCCTAAATACTCCATCAAATAACTGTTAAAACTAATAAATTTGGTAAGGTTGCAAGATACAAATATCAACAAACAGAAACCAGTGCTGTGGCTGGGTGCCATGGCACACACCTGTAATCCCAGTGACTTGAGAGGCTAAAACAGAAGGATCTTCTCCTCAAGGCCTAAGACAGCTTGTATAATTTAGCAAGAGCTTGTCCCAAGATTAGAAAAAAAAAAAAAAAAAAAAGAAAGAAAGAAAAAAGGACCGGGTAGGGGCATGCCATTCAGTGATAGAGCACTTGCCTAGCATTTGTGAGGTTATCCTGCCTTCAACCCCCCAGGACTAAGAACATTAGTAGTGTTTACATACTCTGACAATGAACTACTGGAAAAGTAAAGTGAAGTGAATAAATAAGTAAATCTCATTCACAGTAGCTACAAAAAGAAATACTTAGGAATAAATGTAATCAAAGAGATGAAAAGACCTATACCCTGAAAATTGAGGAAAGAAATCGAAGAACACAAAAAGATAGAAGAATATCCTTGTTCAAGTTTTGGAAAATTAATACTGTTAACATGTCCATGCTATCCAAAGCAATATACAGATTCAGTATAATAAATCTATCCAAATTCCAATGACACTTTGCACAAAAATAGATAAAACAATCCTGAAATGTATACAGAACCACACAAGACCCCGAATATCCAAAGAGATCCTGAGAAAGGAGAGCAAAGCTGGGGGCATCACAAGACCTGACTCCAAAATCTTCTATAAAGTTACAGAAATCAAAACAGCACAGTACTGGCATTAAAATAGACACACTGGCATTAAAATAGACTAATGGAATAAAATAGCTCAGAAATAAACCCATGCAATTATAACTAGCTGACTTTTGGCAAATATGACAAAGAATACACAATGGGAAAAGGGTAGTCTCTTCAATAAATGATGTTTGGAAAACTGGATGTCTATATGAAAAATGAAATTAGGCCTTTATCTCACATGTACAAAAACGACCTCAAAATGGATAAAAGATCTGAAACTGCAGAACTAACAGAAGAAAACTCCATGAGTTCTTACTCTATGGTCTAGGAAATGATTTTTTTTTTTTTGGATATGACCACAAAAACACAAGTAATGAAAGCAAAAAGAGATGAGAGTACATTAAATAAAAAGCTATAGGGTGGGCACTGCGGCACATGCGTGATCACAGTGACTCTGCGGGGCTGAAGCAGGAAGATTGCAAGTTCCAGGCCAGAGGCAGTCTGAAAGCCATGGAGAGACTCTATCTGGAAAAAAAAAATCTGGAAGTGCAGCTCCATAGTGGAGCACTTGCTCCATGTGCAGGAAGCCTTGGGCTTGATTCCAGGTACAGCAAGAAACAAAACAAAATAAAACAAAAGTTTCTGTACAGCAAGGAAACAATTAACAGAAGAAGATAGAGCCAACAGAATGGAAGACATAAAAGTCTTACTTCTGATGAGGGGTTAATATCCAAAAGCAACTCCAACAACCCAATAGCAAAAACTCCCAACTATTCTAATTTACACATGGGCAATAGATTTCGGCAGCCATTTCTCAAAAGAAGACATACAAGTGGCATGGCCAATAGGTACATGAAAAAATGCTTAACAATGAAAAAATGCTTCACATCACTAGTCATCAGGGAATTATAAATCAAAACCACAATGAGATATCCACTCACACCTGTTAGAATGCCTATTACCAAAAGATGAAAGATAACCAGTGCTGGTGAGCATGTGGAGAAAAGGAAACCCTGTAGACTGTTAGTTGTTGTTGTTGTTGTTAGGTGCCGTGGAGTCAGTATCCGACTCATAGCGACCCTAATAGGGTTTTCAATGGCAGACTGTTTCGGTATTGCCTTGGGAGTGGATTGCCAGGTCCTTCTCCCATTTTTGTGGTGCTGGGAATTGAACTCAGGACCTCAGAGACTGCAGTGCAGCATGTCAATTAGTGCAGCCATTGTGGAAAACAGTATGGAATTTCCTTGGACAATTAAAATAGACCTATAATGTGATCCAGGAATCCCCTACTGGGTATGTATTCAAAGAAAATGAAATTGATTTGTTAACGAGACATCTGCATTCCCATGTTCATTGCAGCATTGGTCATAATACCCAAGCAGTCGAATCCTAGGTGTCCATCAACTTATGAATGGATAAAGAAAATGTGTTGCATATACACAATAGAATATTATTCAGCCATAAAAAGGATTGGATCCTATCATTTGCAACAGTGTCATTATTCAAGTGTTATTTCAAGTATAAGCCAGGAACAGGAAAACAAACGACTATACACTGTCACATGTGGAATCTCAAGTTGAATGTACAGAATTTTAAGTGTTCACATCACAACCCGTAAGTATTTGAGGTAATAAATATGTTAAATAGCTTCATCTAGCATTCCATGATGCATATAAATAAAAAATTATGCTTTACATGGCAAATATATACAACTTTGTTCATGATTTAAAATAGTTAATCTTAACAGTTCCATACTGATTCATTTTTTTTCTGGGAACTTTTTCTACCTTCCTCCTCTCCCCATAACCTCTTTTCATTCTTCTAATATAGTTATCTCACAATTTCAAATTCAATAAATTGGCATTGTTTATGTATTTACCACTTTGTTAATACTATATAATATAATTTAGTCATGTAGTACAATATATTTCCTTTCTGTACTGCTTTGATTTACATTTTTAGTGGACTCACAATAATTTACATATGATATTTCAATACATGCATACCTTATGTAATGTTCAAATCAAAGCAAGCATATCATATCTGTTTCCTCAAATATTTATCATGTCTTTGTGGCAAGAAAATTAAAAATCCTCTTGTCTAGATGTTTTGAAATATATAGTACATTATCATTACCTATGATTACTCCACTGCACAATAGAACACCAGGACTTATTTCTCCATTTGAACTGTAACTTGGTACTCACTGACCAATCTTTCCACATATCTCCCTCTTGTTACTCTTCCCAGCTTCTGGCAACCAATATTCTGCTTTCAACTTCTGTTAGATCAACTTTTCTAGATTCCACATACAAGTGAGATCTATCAGTGCCTGGCTTATTCCACTTAACATAATGTCCATCAATTCCATCCATGTTTTTGCAAATGTCAAGATTTCACCGTTTTAAGGCTGAATACTATTCTATTGTGTAGATGCACCCCTTTCCTCTATCCATTTATCAATTGATGGACAGGTTGGTCCCACTGCTTGGGTGTGGTGAATAATGCTATAACAAACATGTGAATGGAGGAGAGAGCACACACTCATTCCCATTGGAGAAGGGCACGTAGAAGATCAAAACATTGTTTGAAAATCATCTAAGATCCCCTTTCGCCAGGTAGAAAGCTCTGAAAGGCCAGCTAGCTCCTGCTATATGGCAGATGCTGGTAAACTTTTTAAGAAGCTGAGACAGCATTCACATTCTACATAACTCATGCTCTTAAAAGCATACTCACAACTTTTTGCAGCCACCACCACTCTCTGATACCAGAGCATTACCCACAGTCGCCCAGAGAAATCTGACCCAACTAGCAGGCACCCCGACTCCCCGCTCTTCCAGCCAGGTTGTTGTCAGGTGCTGTTGTCAGAAGTTGGGTGACCCTGTATACAACAAAATGAAACCCTCCCAACTCTGTGCCATGCCCAGCACCATGTCAGTGCTTCTCTGCTACTCATAGCATTTTCAGTGGCTGACTACTTAGGGATTGCTTTGGGCGTGGATTGCCACGTCCTTCTCCCATTTTTGTGGCACTGAGGATCAAACCCAGGGCCCCAGGGCAGAGCTCTACCAACAGAGCTAAACCTCAGACCCTTTCCAGCCATTAGCAGCCAGTTGTAGTCTGTCTCTGTGAATTTGTTTCTTCTTGACATTTATATTTCATATAAATAGACTCAAACATTATAGCATCTTTTGTCAATAGCTTCTTTCACTTCACATAATATTCTTAAAGTTATTCATACAATAGCATTTATCAGTAGTTTAGTCCTTTTTAATTGAATAATATTCTATTGTGTGGATATATCATATTTTTTTACTTAAAAAAAGCAACTTTCTCTATGTTAAAAAAATACAACCAGCTATGAATTTTTACTGAGAAAATGCTTCTTTTGGTGTTCACATCTAAATTTCTGAAAAGGTCATCTGGTTGCTAATATCATCTCAAATGCATTCATAAACCAGATCCACGTGTGACCAGTCCTTCACAATGATTAATTACAGTTGCCACCATCTTCATGTTCGTTCTCATCACATATTACAATGTGCAGACACATAAGAGAAGGTCAGCAAGTGGAAGCAAACGTGATGGTATCAGGAAAATGGAAAATCTATTTGTGTAAAATAAATACAAATTATAGTAACTGCAAAGAAAATGAAATCACTTAATAAAAATCCTGGCAGTTGAATGTATTACTGTCTCATTACCCAAAGAGAGAATAAGTTACTGTAATGTGCATAAATGCCCTACATGTAAAGAATTCATGCACCATAATCCTGTGGTCTACAGTTTTATACAATAAACATAAAGCTATTTGGGATGCCCAGATACTTTGGAAGTAAAATACACTTAAAACATTTTGCTCTTTAAATTATTTGTTTGAAATATTGAATGTAAAAATCCTCAGAGGGAAATTTTGCCAAAAACCCCATATTTGATCTTTCACATGGCTTCAGTTTCTCTTTCCACTTGTTAGGCACCTCAGCATGGTGCCTACTCACCAGGCCCCATGTTGGTATTACAATGCAGCGCTTACCCAGATTGTTTAGTCCATGTAGCACCTGATGCACATCTAAGTTGTTTCCATGTTTTGGCCATCCTGAATAATGCGGCTATGAACATTCAGGTACAAGTTTTTGGGTAGGTGCCTGCTCTCCATTCCCGTGGGTGTGTGCCTAGGAGTGGAATTACTGGGTTATTTGTTAACTTGTGCTTCACTTTTTTTTTTTTTTTTTTTTTTTTTGCGGTACTGGGGGTTGAACCCAAGGTCTTGCGCTTGCATGCTCTGCAAATGCTGGACCACTGAGCCGCACTCCCAGCGCATTTTACGTTTTTTTGAGACAGGGTCTCACCAAATTACGCAGACTTCCTCTGGTCTCAAATTTGCGATCCTCCTGCTTCTGCCTCCCAAGTCTCTGGGATTACAGGCATGCGCCACCGCACCCAGCAACTTGTGCTTCACTTTTTGAGCAACTGCCAAACTCTTTTTTCCCAAGTGGCTGTCCCATTTCACATTGCCACCAGCAATGTACGAGGGTTCTAATTTCTCTACATCCTTGGAATGCATCTTATTGCCCTTTTATGACAGCCATCTTAGTTGGTATAAAGTGGCATTTCATTGTGACTTTATGTGCATCCCTAATACCTAATGATGTTGACCAGCTTTTCATATGCCCATGGCCATTTGTTAGCTTTGGGAAAATATACATTTACCCAACTGTTCATGCCCTCCTCCATTTGTTTCCCTTTTTGAAGAGCCAGGGATAAAACTTAGGGCTTCACACATGCTAGCAAGCACACCCCCAGCCCCCAAGGCTATTCCTCTTATTAGTGTACATAAATTGCACAAATAATGGACTTCACTGACATTTTCATACATGTATAGATTATACCACTCACCCCCATTACTCTCTCATCTCCACTTCCTCACTTGCTAGGACACCTTCCTCAAATAGTCCCTTTCTACTTTCATATCTTTTTGTTTTTAACACATGCATACTTTTATTTTTGTCACTGTATCCAAAACAATACAGTATAACAAACTGTGGCATTGTGTTAGGCATTACAAGTAATTTAGAAATGATTTGAATTATAGGCCGGGTGTGGTGGCCCACGCCTGTAATCCCAGTGGCTTGGGAGGCAGAGACAGGAAGATCGCAAGTTCGAGACCAGAGGCACAGTCTGCCTAATTTAGCGAGACCCTGTCTCAAAAAGTAAAAACAAGAAATGGGCTGGGGGTGCAGCTCAGTGGTCCAGCACTTGCAGAACATGCAGGTGCAAGGCCCTGAGTTCAACCCCCAGTACTGCCAAAAAAAAAAAAAAAAAAAAAAAGATTTGAAGTATACAGAAGGATGAGTGGAGTTTATCTGCAAATACTACACCTCTTTCTTTCTTTCATTTTCTTTTTTCCCTTTATTGATAAATATTGGTGGGGTACAGAGTAATACAGCACTTGGATTTTCAATTGTGCAACTATTACATCACTTTTGATTACACTTTCATCAACTTATAAAGTTTATGGAAACTTTTGATTAATATGTAGTAAAACTCATATGCATTTATGGGTTATATATCTTTCTTAAAATCTGGCTTCTGTATATGACAGAAAACAAGCAATACCTTTCTGAGTCTGTCTTACTTCACTTAACATAATGCTCTCCAGTTCCACCCATTTTCCTGCAAATGACATAATTTTGTTCTGCTTTATGGCTAATTAAAACTCCAGTGTGTATACAGACCACACTTTGTTTCCATTCATCTGGTAATGGACACCTAGGCTGATTCCAAAACTTGGTTATTGTTAATACTGTTGCAATAAACGTGGATGTGCAGGTGTTTCTATGGTGTGCTGATTTTGATTTCTTCAGGTATATACTCAGTAGTGAAATGGTTGGATCATTAATAGTTCTATTTGTAGTTTTTTAAGAAAATTCCATACTGATTTCCATAATGGCCGGCCTAACTTACATTCCCACCAATAATATATAAGGGTTCTTTTTCATCACATCTTCACCAGCATCTGTTGTTTATTTTATTGATGCTGGCCATTCTGACTGGAGTGAAATAGAATCTCAGTGTAGTTTTGGGGATTTGCATTTCCTCTATGCCTAAGGATATAGAATATTTTTTTCATGTATTTTTTGGCTATTTGTACTTCTCTTGAGAACTGTCTGTGCAATTCACTTGCCCATTTATTGACTGGATTATTTGTTCTTTTGGTGTTTATTTTTTGAGTGCTTTGTATTTTCTGAATATTAATCCCTTGTCAGATGAATAGCTGTCAAATATTTTCTCCCATTCTATATACTGTCTCTTTATTCTGGTCATGGTTTCCTTTGTTGTACAGAAGATTTTGCATCCTGCTACTTTGCTGAAAATGTTGTTCAGCTCTGAGAATTTTCTTGTAGAGTCTTTTTTTTTTTTTTTTTTTGTGGTAATAGGGGTTGAATCCAGGGCCTTGTATTTGCATGCTTTGCAAGTGCTGGACCACCGAGCTGTACCCCCAGACCATTTTTTTTTTTTACTTTTTGAGACAGGGTCTCGCTAAGTTACGCAGACTGCCTCTGGTCTCGAATTTGTGATCCTCCTGCCTCCGCCTCCCAAGCCGCTGGGATTATAAGCATGTACCACCGCGCCCGGCTTGTGGAGTCTTTTGGGTGGTTTAAGTATAGGATCCAATTGTCTTCAACTAGAGATCATTTGACTTCTTTCCTATTTGTATCCCTTTTATTTCTTTTTCTTGTCTCATTGCTTTGGGTAAGAATTTAACAACTATCTTGAATAAGAACAAAGAGAGTGGACACCCTTGTCTTTTTCCTGATTTTAGAGAAAATGCTTTCAGTTCTTCCACTGTTCAGGTAATGGTGGTCATATTTCTCATATACAGTCTTGCTTATATTGAGGCATATTCCTTCTACTCTTAGTTCCTTTAAGGTTTTTATCATAAAATGATGTTTAATTTTGTCAAAGGCTTTTCCTACATCTTTTGAGATAATGTGATTCTTGTTCCTGATTCTATCTATGTGAAGTACCATGTTTATTTATTTGCTAACATTGAACCATCCTTGCTATCCTGGAATGAAACCAACTTGATCTTGATGTATGATCTTTTAATATATTATTTAATATAGTTTTCAAATATTTTATTGAGAATTTTTGCATCTGTATTCATCAAGGAAATTGGCTTATACTTGTCTTTTTTTGTGTGTTGTTGCCTAGTTTTGGTATCAGCATAATACTGGCTTCATAGATGAGTTTGGTAGCATAACTTCTTTCTATTTTATGGAATAATTTGACAAGCATTAGTGTTTTAGTTCCTTTTTTTTTTTTTTTTTTTTCAATACTGGGGGTTGAACCCAGGGCCTCGCGCCTTCATGCTTTGCAAGTGCTGGAACACTGAGCTGTGCCCCCAGCCCATTTTTTTTTTACGTTTTTTTTTCTTTTCTTTCTTTCTTTTTTTTTTTTTTTTTTTTGCAATACTGGGGGTTGAACCCAGGGCCTCGCGCCTGCATGCTCTGCAAGTGCTGGACCACTGAGCTGCACCTCGGCCCATTCTTTTACTTTTTGAGACAGGGTCTCGCTAAGTTAGGCAGACTGCCTCTGGTCTCGAACTTTCGATCCTCCCGCCTCCACCTCCCCAGCCACTGGGATTACAGGCATGCGCCACCACGCCTGGCACTAGTATTAGTTCTTTTTAAAAGATCTGTTAGCATTCAGCAGTGAATCATCCAGTTCTAGGCTTTTCTTTGTTGGGAGACTATTATTGCTTCAATCTCATTGCTCGTTATAGATCTAAGCTGTTTATATCTTCTTGGGTTAAATTTTAGTAGGTCATATGTATCTAGAAATTTATCCATTTCTTCTAGCTTTTCCCATTTATTGGAATATATGTCAAAATATTCACTAATGATCCACCGGATTTCATTGGTATCTGTTGTAATACCCTCTTTTTATTTCTAATTTTATTAATTTGGTTGGTCTCTCCCTTTCTTTGGTTTGTTTGGCTAAGGGTTTGTGGATCTTGTTTACCTTTTCAAAGCAGAACTCCTTATTTCTTTGATTATTTATATCATTCTTTCAGTCTACATTTCATTAGTATCTTCCCTGATCTTCTATCATTTCATTTTGTCTACTAATTTAGAGTTTGGCTTTTTCTTATTTTTCTATGATCTTGAGGTGTACCATTTGGTTATTTATTTGAGATCTCTCTGATTTCTTGATGTAGGCATTCATAACTATGAACTTTCATCTCAGAACTGCCTTTCCTGTATATCAAAGATTTGTTTTCATTTTCACTTGATCCTGAGAATCCCTGATATCTTCAATGACCCACTGATCATTCAAAAGTGTAGTGCTCAATCTTTGTGTGTTTGTATGGTTTCTCTACAATAGATTTCTAATTTTATTACATTATGATCTGGTAAGATACAAGAAATTATTTCAATTTTTTTATATTTGTTAAAATTTGCTTTATAGCCTAAAATGTCATCTATTTGGGGGAGTTCTATGAGCTAAGAAGAATTTGTATTCTGTAGCTGTTGGATGAAATATTCTATAGATGTCTGTTAAGTCCATTTGATCTGTGGTGCAGTTTAACTCTGAAGTTTCTATGTTGAATTCTTTGTCTGAATGACCTATCTATTGATGAGAATGGGGTAGTGAAATCATCCACTATTACTGGTTCTGGATCTATCTGTTCTTTTCGTCCAGTACTATTTATTTACGAACTTTGTTGCACCAATGCTTGGTGCATATTTATTTACAATCATTATATCTTCTTGATGGATTATTCTCTTTATTATTATGTAGTGATGTTTTAGTGATTATTATTATTATTACGTTGTTGTTGTTGTTAGGTGCTGTCGAGTCGGTATCCAACTCATAGCGACCCTCATAGGGTTTTCAATGGCTGACTGTTTCAGGATTGCCTTGGGAGTGGATTGCCAGGCACTTCTCCCATTTTTGCGGTGCTGGGAATTGAACTCAGGGCCTCAGAGACTGCAGCGCAGCGCTCTACCCACTGAGCTAAATCCCAGCCCGATTATTATGTAGTGATGTTTTATTATGTAGTGATGTCTCTTTTGTGTAATTTTGGATCAGTCTACTTTGTCAGATATGAGTATAGTTACTCATGGTTACTTTTGGCCTGGTATATAATTTTCTATCCTTAACTTTCTGTCTGTGTGTATCTTTGCCAGTGAGGTGTGTTTCTTACAGACAAGAAACAGGTGGGTCTTGGTTTTAATCCAATAAGATAGTGTGCATCTTTTAATTGTAGAGTTAAGACCATTTACATTTAGGGTTATTCAGAGATAGTTTCTGGTTCCTATAATTTTGGTTTTTTTTCTGGTTGACTCAAATACTCTTTGTTCTTTTCTTTCTCCCTTATTCATCTCAGGAGTTTGCTGGTTTGCCAAGTGCAACGTTTGCTTTTTTCCTCATTTTCACTTTTTAACTCTATTACTCTCATGAAATTTATCCTTTTCTGAGTACCATGTTTTTTATTTATTTATTTATTTATTTTACTGCCTTTCTTCCTCATCTATATGTAGAATTCCTTTAAATATCTTCTGCAATGCTGGCTTAGTAGTCATGGATTGCTTTAGTTTGTGCTTATCTTGAAAGGTCTTTCTTTCTCCATTGATTTCAAAGGACAACTTTGCTGGATATCATAATCTTCATTGGCAGTTATTTACTCTCAGAGCTTGAAATACACCACTCCATGTTTTCCAGGCTTTTAGGGCTTCTTCTGAGAGGCCTCATGTAATTCTGATGATTTTGCCTTTGTAAGTTGGTGTTTTTCTCTTGCAGCTTTCAATATTCTTTCCTCTTCTCTAGTCTTGGCATTTTAACAATAAGGAGACATGGAGAGTTTCTTTTCTGGTCATGCCTACTTGGGGTTCTAAGTGACTCCTGTAATTGAATTTCCATATCTTTCCCTGAATTTGGGGGAATTTTCTGCTATAATTTCATTGAATTGGTTTGCTATGCCTTCGTTTATATCTCAGCTCCTGCTTCTACCCCATGGATTCTTAGGTTTGGTGTTTTGATCATGTCCCAAAGATCTTGAAAGTTGTGGTCATGCTTGTTTATTTTCTTTTTTATTGCTACCTGAATGTCACTGATCCCCAATCTTCTTTCTTCTACTTGATCTAGTCTATTGGTTATGCTTTTCACTACTTTTTATTTGATTTGTTGAATTTTTCATTGCCAACATTTCCACTTGGTTTTTTTTTCCCTTCAGAATATCAATTTCCTTGCTAATTTATCATCCACGTTGCTGACTTGCTCATCCAGGTCTTGAATTGACTTTCTTACTTCACTCATCTGTTTGAATCCTCTCTGAGGACACTGATCATTTTTAAAACTAGTCTTTTGAATTCTTTGACATTTCAACCATTTCACTATCTTTGGGTGTGGTTATGGAGGTTATTAGCTTTTAGAGGAGTCCTATTACTTTCCTTTTCCTGTTTCTTGTGTTTCTACATAATAATTTGCATGTCAGAATTTGAGCTGCAGTTCTGCTGATGTTTTCACCCTCAGTTTCCCTCTGTGACAATGCTTGCAGCTTGTACTTCCCACCCAAGTAGAGCAACATCCATGAATCTGAGTCAAGCCACAACCAATTTCTCAGGTCCACACTGACTCTTGGGGTGTTCGCTCACTGAGCCAGTGAAGGTGGGGAGACTTGGGGTTTAGATAAAGAGGCATGGGTCTTCTGCTCTCACTGACCAAAAGATTTCATTGTCAGACTTCTCCTACCATGGTTCTCCTTTACAGCTACAGTAAGGAAGCTAGAAAGGGCAAGTGTTCCTCTCACTGGTGTCTGCTTGCCACATGGTATGCCGATCTCCTGGCTTTTGCTTTATTTTTCAGAATGTGGCTTGTGTGCCTGGGGAGCCTCCTGAAGCTGTTTTGGCCTGCAGCCATGCTGAGGGTCCATTCTTCCCCTTCCCTATGCTAGGGCCCATTTTTTTCTTTTCTAAGTCTAAATGTCAGTATTTGTGGGGTTCACCTGGCCTCCAGCTGTTTGCTCTTGTCCTCTCTTCCAATTCCAAACAACTCACCTCTCCCTGTGGCCATGCACATGATGTTTTGTTCCAGATTCATGGAGATGCAGGGGAGTTCTGGATGTCTCTAATCAGCCATCCTCCCCTGTGGGTATTTTGAAATTGGGTCATTGTTGAGTTGGAAGAGTACCTTACTGACTCTAAATAATAAATCTTTGTCACATATATGACTTTGTCCCTTTTTATGGTTTGTATTTTCACTCCTTTGATACTGTTCTTTGAACCATTACCTTTTTCAATTCTTAGGAAGTGCAATTTAATTACTTTTCTTTAGTCAGTAGCACTTAATTGTAATATTTAAGAAGTTATTGTCTAATGTAAGGTCCCACTAACCTACATTTACATTTTCTTTTAAGAGTTTTATAGTTCTAGTTCTTTCATTTAGATCTTTGTTCAATTTCCAGTTCTTCTTTTCTCTCTTTTTCTTTTGCTTTTTTTCTTCCTTCCTTCGTTTCTTTCTTCTTTCTTTTTTCTGTACTTGGGGGTTGAACCCAGGGCCTCACACACACTTTGCAAGTGCTCTACAACTGAGCTGCACTTTAAGCCCATTTAAAAAATATATTTTTATCTTGAGACAGGGTCTTGCTAAGTTATATAGGCTGCCTCTGGCCTCAAACCTGTGATCCCCTTGGTTCCACTTCCTGAGTTCCCAGCTCCAATTAAATTCTTCTATAAGGTATAGGGTAAAGATCCTCCTTCATTATTTTAGGGATGGATACCATTATTACCACTGTTTTTTTTTTTTTTAAGACTTTCCTTTTCCAATTGTATTGTCTTAGCATTCCTGCCAAACCATGAATGCTTGGGTTTACTTTTAACTCTCTATTCTATTCCATTGATGTATCCACATGTAGGCAGTACACAGTCCTTGTTGGTGTGGCTTTGTACTGAGTTTTAAAATTAGCAAATGTGATTGCAATAGTGTTCTTTTGTTTTGTTTTTTTTTCCCCCTCAGTTCTGGGGTTGAATACAGGGCCTTGCACATGCTAGGCAAGTGTTCTACCACTGAGCCACACCTCCGCCCTTTTTTCTCTCTTTTCTCTCTCTCTCTCTCTCTCTCTTTTTTTTTTTTTTGAGAAAGTTTGTTGTTGTTGTTGTGCTTTGTTTTTTGTTTTTTGTTTTTGTCTTTTGAGACAAGGTCTCACTATGTAGCCCATGCTGGTCTTGAACTTACTGCAAAGCCCAGGCTGGCTTTGAGCCCATGATCACTGCCTCCAACTCCCAAGTGCTGGGATTACAGGCGTGCACCACCATGCCCATCTTGAGGAAGGGTCTCAATTATACAGGCTGCCTTGGGTCTCTGTGATTCTCCTGGCTCAACTTCCTGGGTTGCTGGTGTAGTAGGTGTGTGCCATGCCACTCTGCCAAACTTGTTTATTTTTACCTTATTTTATTTATTTTATTTTAATCAGTACTAGTGTGTTGAACCCAGGGCCTTGGGCACCCCAGGCAAGTGCTGCACCACTGAATTGCACCCCTAGTCGCTTTTCTTTTACTTTTTAGTTTTGAGACAGGATGTCACTAAGTGGCACAGAGTGCCTCCGGCCTTGAACCTGTGATCCTTCTGCCTCAGCGGTCTGAGTTGCCAGGACTGCAGGTGTGTGCCACGGCACCTGGCTCTTCCTGGATATTGATAGAGATTTTTATGGTCGTCCTCAAGAAAATTTTTATTGATTGCTTCTTTCCCCTGTGTATGAGCCATAGCTTCTTATTCCATTGCATATTTCAACACTGTTGGTGCAAAGTAGCCATTGAAAATAATATAATGTGGCAATTCTAGAAATCAGATTCTCTCCTTCCCCAGGTTTTGCTGGTGTTGCTATTCCTTGTTCTTGCTGTTTGTTGCTGTGGTTTGCTAGTTATCTTTCTGAATGAATTCTGTAAAATCTACATTTCTTGCCATGCATTTAGCCACTGAAGTCTCCACTTAGTTTAGTAGTCAGCTAATTATTAAAATAGATTTCCTTAAATTCTGTAGTCATTAAGTCTCCCAGTCTTTGTGAGAGGGCTTTGTGTGTATGTGGGGCTTGGCTTTAGCAATGAATGAGGCATACAGTTGACAACTCAGCCTTAGTCTTCACTTCTTTCATGCCTGGAGCCTCAAGGGGTGTCAGAGTTGGCCCAGAGCCTGCTCAGGTCATCCCGGAGTACACGTGGAGCCCTGGGTGAATGCTTTTCAAAGCCCTTAGGCTTTTGATGATGATATTTTATTCTCCAAGTCTTCCTTCTCCAGTTTTTGGTTGGTTTATTGTTTGTCCTAATTGTTACCTACCATCCTGCCCAGGCATGAAGTGTAACAATAGCCTCTGATTGTTTTCACCAATGCCCTGAAGGAAAAGTCTTTTTACACTGGGTGGGAGCCTAGTCTCGGCAAAGACTGTATTGCAAGTGGGCTCTTCCAGGGAACTACCAGACAGGTCAAATTATGTCTGGGAATGAAGATTTGAAGGAGCTCCAACCCCATTCCACCCTCTCTGGTAACTACCAGGCTTCTGGTTTCACTTTGATCACAGGCTATTGGTTTTCAAGTCTACCACAGAGCTAGAAAGGGGGAAATGAGAATAGGACGAGTCTAAATGCCACAAAGCCCACTGTTCTTATCAAATTCAGCCACTTTTTCTTAAATAAATGCTCTCCTGATTGCTACAAGACTTTGACTAACTCCTAGTGTTATAGAAATGTTGATTTTGACCATTTTTGTTAGTCTTCTTATTGCTTTCCTGAAGGAGAGAACTTTTAAAGGTCCTTCATCTGTCATTTTGACTAATATCACTGCAGCAAACTTTGTAAAAAACAAAGGACTGACAGCAGGTTTGGCTTTGGGACACACTCGAGGGTACTATGTGGGTAATACATAGCAAGAAAGAAAAAACAAATTTCACAAAATTCTAATGGATGAAATTCAAAATACAATAATAATATAGTAAGTATATTGTGGTTATATGGTTCTACTAACGAAGAGGATGAAATTCTTTTGGGTCAGATAATATTTTTGGTTAACTGAGGATCAAAGTTATCATAATAACCAATTGCAAATTCTTACCTATTAATGTCGATCAGTTATGAGATTTTTATGTATTTCATCTTTGAAAATGCCTTTTCATGAAGAGAGGTACTTCCAGTACTGATGTTAGTCCATAAGCATATGATTAGAATCAAGTACGTTCATCACATACAAGGCATTTGTAAAATTCTATTACCCTCCTCACTTGATGTTTGACTTTTCAGCATGTCACTACATTCCATATCAATAACTTTGAATTTAAGAATATATGAAAACTCCTTTGCTGCACAGTTTTTTGTTTTTTGTTTTTCAGTACTGGGGGTTGAACCCAGGGCCTCGCGCTTACATGCTTTGCAAGTGCTGGACCACTGAGCTGCAACCCTAGCCCATTTTTTTGACTTTTTGAGGCAGGGTCTTGCTAAGTTACGCAGACTGCCTCTGGTCTCGAACTTGCAATCCTCCCACCTCTGCCTCCCAAACTACTGGAATTACAGGCATGCGCCACCGTGCCCGGCAGTTAAATAGATTTTGAAGTATGTAAATTTCCTTTCAGCATCTGTAGTTTGGCTCCACATGTGATTTCACTAGAAATATGTATAGGAATTGAGGGCTTCCTTTTGTTTATACTTTTATCAGCATAGGAGTATACAAAGCAGCTTAATATGACTTACAAAAGTAAAATGTTGCCTGAGATCATTCAAAAGTGACTGCAGCAGTGTATTGATAGGGAACTGTTAGAAAGTTAAGCTGATTCAGAAGAATGTATGGAACATCATTGCTGATGTCAGGTGGATATTGCCGGAAAGCAGAGAATACCAGAAAGATGTCTATCCATGTGTATTGACTATGCAAAGACATATGACTGTGTGGATCACAACAAAGTATGGATACTATTGCAAAGAATGGGAATACCAGAACACCTAATTGTAATCATGAGGAGTCTGTACATGGACAAGAGGGCAGTTGTTTGAACAGAACAAGGAATCGCTGCTTGGTTTAAAGTTAGGAAAGGTATGCATCAGGCCTGTATCCTTTCTGTCACTGTACCATTTCAATCTTTATGCTAAGCAAATAATCTGAGAAGCTAGACTTTATGAAGAAGAACATGGCATCAGGTTTAGAGGAAGACTCAATAACAACATGCATTATACAGATGACACAACTCTGCTATAACTGAAGAGGATTTGAGGCAATTACTGCTGAAGACCAAAGAACACAGCCCTCAGTACGGATCACACCTCAACATCAAGAAAACAAAAATCCTTACAACTGGATCAGTAAGCAATTTCATGATAAATGGAAAAAAGATGGAGGTTGTCCAAGATTTTGCTTTTTTGGTTCTAAAATCAACACTCAAGCAAGTAGCAGTCAAGAAATCAAAAGACACATTGCATTGGGAAAAACTGTTGCAAAGATCTCTTTAAAGTGTTGAAAATCAAAGATGTCACACAGAAGCCAAAGGTGCACCTGACTCAGGCCATGGTATTTCCAGTATCATCATATGCTTGTGAAAGATGGATGTGGAATCAGAGAGACAGGAGACGAATTGATGCTTTTGAATTATGGTGCTGGAGACAAATATTGCATATACCATGGACTGCCAAAGAACCAAAAGATCGATGCTATAAGAAGTGTAATCAGAGTGCTCCTTGGAAGAAAGGATGGCTAGACTGTATCTTACCTATTTTGAACATATTGTCAGTAGGGACCAATCCCTGGAGAAGGACAATCATGTTTGGGAGAGTGGTGGGTCAACTGAAAAATGGACGACTCTCAACTAGGTGAATTGACATAGTGGCTACAACAATGGGCTTAAGCATAAAAACAATCATGTGCCTGGCACAGTTTCAGGGAGTTTTTATTTCTGTTATACATAGAGTTGTTATGAGTTGGGCCCGACTCCATGGCACCTAATAACAACACCAATATGACTTATGATTCAAACAATGTTAACTAAGTCTAAGTGACTTTACCACAGTAAGTTTGCATATAAGCACTAATTTGTTGAACTCATTAAGAAACACTTTTAAGCCTATGTTGTTGTTGTTGTTAGGTGCCCTCGAGTCGTATCTGACTCATAGAGACCCTACTAGGGTTTTCAATGGCTGATTGCTTCAGGATTGCTTTGGGAGTGGATTGCCCCGTCCTTCTCCCATTTTTGTGGTGCTAGGAATCGAACTCAGGATCTCAGAGACTACAGAACAGCACACTACCAACTGAGCTAAATCCCAGCCCCTTTAAATCTACAGTAAAATCTAATTCTCAGTGCCATTCAGGATTTATAATAATGGTTGAGAGAGGTTCTTCTTGTTGAGAAAACTTAAATCCTCACTCTGAGCTCAGAAATATCTCAATAAAACCTCAGAACTTCTTTAAGCCTTCAAATTTCTGTGTGGTGGGACTAATCAGGGTATTTATCATCTATTTCTGACAAAAAATCTTGGACCTGGTGATTAAGTCTACATAATTAAGGGCACTATCAACAGTACTGGTTTAATGCACACTTTATAGTTTCTAATATTTTCTCATGGTCAATAATACCATGAGTTACCATGAGCTTTAAACCTCTTACGTTTCTGCTGGCTGTCCATGCTCTCCCAGCTGAGCCTACTCTGCCTCCATGCGCATATCAGTTGAAATGCATCTTCCACTTCCCATTATACTGAGTCAGTGTTTTTCAACTTCCTCCTCCTCCTCCTCTTTCCCTGACTCCTCCTTCTTTCTTTGTCCTCTCCTTGCCCCTCTTCTCCCTGAGTGGTTGTCCTTGAAAGGGAGTCTCACTATATTGGGTAGGCTGGTGTCAGGCTCCCGGGCACATGGGCACATGTGGGGAATGCAGGCACATACCCCCACACCCAGCTCTTCAACTTCTTTCAAAGTATCTTCACCTGTTGTTCCATGTAGACTATTTATAGAAGCTAATTCTTTGGCCTAGACTTCAAATTCAGCATTGCTATCTCCAATGAACAACTGAGCAATAACACCTGCCTTGTTTTTTTTTTTTCTAATGGACTGTTGATATGGCTTCCAATATTCTAAACTCTTCAGGCCAGAATGCTCAAGGAAAGCTTAATATTGAAAAATGAGGTTATTTTATTTTTTGGATAAATTTTTGTAGCTGTTGCAATAAAAAAAAAAAAAATCATCTGATTAACCCAACATGTCTAACATCTTTCTTTCCTGGCTAGTAAATTAACCACTTACTTTGGTAACAGATTCTTTCTCATTTTTAGTTTTTGTGATGAAATTCTGCCATGATAGGGCCCGGGCTATTGCTGTATACTGTACTCTCAGCACAGCTGTTATGTTGTTACAAAAGAAGCACCCAAGTTTTGCCATATAATTTGATAATAAAACAATTCATACTCATTATACCTTAAAAGCATGACAAAGTCCACTTTCGTCTTTTCTTGTTTTGACCAGAAGTGATATGACTTCATCATCTTTTTAAAAAAGTTATAATACACCAACATGTGCGGCACTAAAAATGCTGTTGAGTTATAACGGCATAACTGCAGTTCTCACTGTGCCAAGCAGCAACTGAAAGCAGTTGGCACGCCACGTTCAGCCTCCGCCATCATCACCCACCTTTGCCATGGCAGCCAAAAGCACCTAGAGAAAATGTGTAAACAAATGAGCATGGCTGTGCTCTGATCAACATTTATTTATGGAGATGGAAATCTGAATTTGATGCAATTTGTGTGTGCTACAAAATACTCATATTTTTATTTTTCAACATTTAAAAATGTGAAAACTATTTTTTGCTCATGGGCCACACAGAAAGAGGTGGCAAACTGCATTTGGCTTACAGACTTTAGTGGGCCAACCTCTGCTTATCAATCAGAAAGTGTACCTCTTCTTTTAAGCTGAAACTAATGTCATTATTTGTGTAGGTAATATTTGCACATGGTCTAAAGTTTAATAGCCAAAGAGGGGCGTTGTTTGTTGTAAGGCGCCAAAGAGGGGCAGGTGATATAAAATCTCCCTCCTACCTCAACCATCGGCTACCTGAGTCCTTTCTCTGGAGGACAGCAAGGGATAGTAGCTCCTCTGATCTTTCCAAGCTATGCTTTGTGCACAGAAGCAATTACATATGGACGCTTCCTTCCCTCCTGTTCATGTTTATGTAAGGGGCAATGGACTCTATTTCATGCCCCTTAATATGGCTATAACTAAATGTAGACAACAGTAAGTGTTGTGAAGGACATGGAAAAATTGGAATCTTCACTTATTGCTGGAGGGAATGCGTAATGGTACAACCACTTAGGATATGACTCAGAATTTCACTCCCAGGCACATACCTAAGAAAACGAAAATAAAATCACAAAAAAATGTGAGCGCCAATGTTCATATGATTCAAAATACCTAAAAAGTGGAAATAGCCAAACATCCATCAGCTGGTGACTGGATAAACAAAAAGCGGCAGCCACATGAACAGAATACCATTTAGCCATCAAAATGAATGAAGGACTGTTATATGCCAGACACAAAAGGCAACACATTATATGATTTCATTTGTATGAAATAGCCAGAATTGGCGAACCCACAGGGACACAAACCAGATTACAATCCTCCCTCCACACGCCTGGGCTTCAGAACTTTTCAAACTCAGTCCTTGTCACATATTGATGAGGAGACAATGTTTCAGCCCTTGGCTCTCACTTGGGACTCTCAGTACTTGTTAGACCTTGTGTAAGTCATGATATCGCCCCACAAGACAGAACACTTCATCGCTCGTCACCTGCCTGCCACTCGGTGCTCCTCTCTGGGGATGACACAGAAGTAGACATGACACTCTGTCTCACTGTAGCTCATGAACACATTTGTCCTTACTGTCTTATACTTTTGTGCATTGCAAACGCTAATCATGTGTTGCTAAAAGGTTAAAAGTGATACCACCAAGTCTAAAAAGCAGTTAATAAGGTCCCTGTCAAGCAGATACACAGTTGACATTAGAGAGTTCTGGAAGGACAACTTTACTGTCCTCCACTCTCATACCCCCATGTATGTGTCAGCTTCTTGTGCTGTGAGGCCTTGAGTGTTGTTATGCTGAAAGCTATGTCACTGGTATCTCAGATACTAGCAGGGGCTCCCATGGTGGACAGGTTTCAGCTGAGCTTCCGGATTAAGACAGACTAGGGAGCAGGACCTGCCAGCCACTCCTCAAAAAATTAGCCATTGAAAATATTACAATTAACAGAGATGTACTGTCAAATATAGTGTCAGGAAATGAGCCCCCCAGGTTGGAAGGCACTCAAGAAACGACTGGGGAAGATTTGCCTCCTTAAAGTAGTTGTTGTTGTTAAGTACCTTCGAGTCGGGACCAACTCATAGTGACCCTATGTACAACAGATGAAATGCTATCTGACACTGTTCATGCCCAGCATGATTGTCAGTGTTTCTCTGCTGTTCATAAGGTTTTCAATGGCTGATTGGTTTTTGGAAGTGGGTTGGCCAATCCTTCTCCTAAGCCTGTAGCACCTGGTTTTCCCAGGTGGTCTCCCATCTAAGTACTAACCAGGCTCTGCTTAGTTTCTGAGATTTGACAGGGTTGGATGCCATTAAAGTATAGTTGACCTTAATGTTGGGGGAAAACCCATGGGACCTCCACTTGCTGATGTGGCACAACTCAAAATGAGAAGAAACACAATGGCTGCAACAATGGCTCAAACATAAAAAGATCATGTCAGGTAGTGTTTCACTCTGTTGTACATTGGGTCTCTATGAGTTAGATCAACTCATTGGCACCTAACTAACTAACCACTCTCATAAAGTGTCACTCTCATGGATGAGGCCTAGGGGAACGTCTCTCATAAGACCATGAGCTCTGCCTGGAAGAAAGTGGGACCAGAGCTGTAACTCCAGCAGACTTTGAAGGCTGTGAAAATGATCCTGTAGCCCAGTTAGTGGAGCATGAGAGGGGCAGGTTCCTAGTACTGGTGGTCAGTGCTGGAGATGTGGAACAGTTGGTGGAGAAGTGCAGAGCAGAGCTCAATGCCCAGGGGCTGCAGGAACTCGGGAAGATGCAGGGACAGATGGTGGCTGAGGAAGTTCCTGCAGGTGAGGAGCAGGGAGGGGAGACCCTGGCTACAGCATGGATAAGAGAATGTGCAGGACACGGGTTGAAGATTAAAACTTTGTGGAGAAGCCTCAACCACACAACGCTCTGGCAAATCCAAATGTGGGCCAATTTGAGGAACACTGCATTTTAGAAACATTTTGAAACATAGGCAGGAACAAGTTTCTCTTGGTAGGATTTTAGTGGAACTCCCTAAATCTGAGTCTCCAACAGAATTCATTGATGCCAAGAGCCAGAAAACAGAAGAAACTCCTGAGAAATTGTCTTGGAAGATGGCACCTCTGCCAACAACCTCTCCTGTACCGCCTCCCCCGCACCACCCTCCTGGGATGCCAGGAACTGGGAAGGCGAAGTTAAATTTTATTGTATTTTTATGTAATTAATTTATGTAATTAATTGCTTTTTATCCGTGTCTGTTTAGTGTTGAGGCTCTGCATTACAAACCAACCTCATTACTTCATATTAGCCAGGTAAAAGGTGAACGTTCTGGAGGACATTCGTGAATAATTTCTAATTACTTTATTTCTCATGGGAAAACGTTGCGTGGTCCTTGTCGGTTTCAGCCCTCCTCTGCAGTTATGGAAGGAATTAACTCCCCTCCTGAGGTGCCACAGTGCTCGGAAGAGGGAGGAATGGGAAGCGCTGCTAATGGGAACAGGAAGTCTTTTTCGCACGATGCAGATATTCTGGAAGTAGCTAATGGCGACGGTTGATGGTTGTACCCCGCGGTGAATACACTGAAACCTCTGACTCATGTGCTTAACGCTGCACTGCCTGGTATGCACGCTCCCTCTCATTTGACAAACAGCACACTAAAGAGAAGCCTTGCCTTTCCCCAAGCCATAACCTGGAGGCCCATTGAAAGGGTATGAGGAACACAGAAGCAATGAAATAATGCTTCCTTTATTAGCCCTGGAATCCAAGTGTTAGTCAAATCGCAAAACACTTGCCTCAAGGAAGGAAAAAAATTTCAAACTATTCCTGCCACTAAGTTAAATAAGGCCTGTAGCTGCAACCCTGTGGCATCCAATCCCCTCAGATCTCGGAAGCTAAGCAGGGTGGGGCCTGGTTAGTACTTGGATGGGAGACCACCTGGGGACACCAGGTGCTGTAGGCTTGGGAGATGGACCCAGCAACCCCCTCCCAAAAATCAATCTGCCATTGAAAACCCTATGAACAGTAGAGAAGCCCTGACAATAGTGTTCTGCCTGTTGTATGTAGGGTCGCTATGAGTCGGACACTGACTCTATGGCACCTAACAACAACAAGTTAAATAAAACCACCACCACCATGACGCTAAAACTGGTCATAAGCAGGTGTCAGGTCACTGACCACGTAGTTCACCCGAGCCCGCCCTACAGCTTCCACGGTCACACAGGTGAAGTGGGCTGGCCCCTGTCAGCTTCTGAGGGTAAGGGACCCGGTTGAGAAAAAAGCAGGTCTGCCATGATGGAACCAGAATGAAAACATCCAGAACCTTCTGAGATGCCCTTCACGTTCCTCTCCTCCCCTTCACGGGAAGAGAAGCCCTCTCGCCTATTCTCCCACCCTTATGTGGGCTTGGCTGGTACCCAGAGTCCAAACCCACTGAGGCCCAGGTGGGACAGCTACCAGGAGGGTCAGAAAATGAAGAATTTCCTCTGGAAGGAAGGCAGAATCTGCTCCTGTGGGTAATCAGAGGTCACCTGTACATTGGTAAGACAGGACTTACAGGTCCTTAGGCATAGAAAGTGGGGTTCATTTCTCACAGGGGTGAGGCTGTTGACTTGGGTGCATGTTTTCAGGGGGCATGGGCCGCTGCACTGGCATCTGCTGTTTTGTCTCATGTTCTGAGGGCTGTTCTGTGCAAAATGACATGGCAGAGCCAGAAATGCTTTGGCATAAGATAAAGAAAGGAATTCAAAGACTTCAGGAGACAAGAATGTGGAGTTGAACTGGCCTGTTTTCCCCAGATGGGACTACCCTCAGCCAGAGGCTGTCCGCTTACCCTTTCCTTGAGGAGTGGACTGGCGGGAGGGTGGAGGTCTTTTAAGTGGGCTTTTACTGGCTGCTCTCCTAAGCTGGGGTGCCAGCGGCAGGGCTGCTGTTACCTCAACTGAGCTCAGGGGACGTGTGAGGAGCCAGCGGGGATCCGTCCAGGTGGCCCTTGTGAGCTGCCAGAAGCAAAGTGGACCTCGTTATCATGATGGGCAACCAGGCAGGTGTGGCGATTCAGTTTCACAAAATGGTATAATGCCCAGAGATTTTCAGCTATGGCTAATTTATTAGAGGATTCTCAGGAATTAAAGTGAATGCTGACTCATCCTTTTGTATGTGACCATAAAATAACACAAAAATAAAATAAAAGCCCAGGTCTATTGAAATTAAGCCTGGCTTCAGAAAACCAAGACATAAGACAGTTAGGCCCTGGTATTCTAACGCCCTGTGCTGTATTGTTCCATTGATCCTGAGTCTCTAGTTTAGAGTAAAATAGACCCAGGTAACCTTGAACTGTCTTAGTATAAACACTAACACAAACTGCATGGATTCTTCCTCACATTTCCCCAAGAGAAATATGCCCTGGGAGAAAAGTATACCTGAATCTTCAGTCTACTGGATACTGGGTCCAGGTTAATGCTGATTATCAGGATCCTACTAACCCTGAACATCACCACAGTCTGCCATGTGGGGTGAGGTCTATGCATATCCAGACATGAATAGTCATGATCAAGTATGCCAATGGCAAGCCTGTCCTGGTCAGGCATAAACGGTGAGTGGTGATCTAAATATCGGGCACAGTCCTCTCACTGGCTTGCTAGAGTATAGAGTCAGTGCCAAGAGGAAGACTCCCGAACTTCCTCTTCTCTCCAAAATGGCAGTCAAAAGCAATCTATCCACCCTAATAAAAATATCGGTTGTTCTGAACATCAAATACTTGAAAGGGGTATGCGTGGCGACTCTTGTGACTCCCCCACGAAATCTACAGTCCAGCTACCGCACAGGATGTCTGCGGGTGAGCATGACCTTGATTAAGGTGCGTTCTCCCTCTGTAGATCCTATCCTGACACCCATATTCAATGGACTGGAGAAAGTCAATGCAGTACCTGGAAACTGGTATGCAGTTTTTTTTAAAGATAAGGTCTCACTGAATCACACAGGTTGCCTCTGGCCTCAAATTTGCAATCCTTCTGCGTCTGCTTCCCACGTCACTGAGATTACAGGCATGCACATGGCTATGGTATGCATTTTTGGTTGAGCAAACATATTTTTCCCCACTAACAAAGAGAAAGTGTCACAAGATGCTTTTTTCTTTTTTCTTAATTTTGTTTTTCCCCTTTATACTTCTTCCTCAGATTCCTGTCTCTTTGGACCATAAATTGGTCCCAATGCACACTGAACACAGATAACTAGCCTGCTATGCTGAACACATCATGTTACAGACCAGGAAGGCAAGACGTAGCAGCTTCCCCCGAAGAGATTTTGTGACTTTTCTGCATCAAGGCATTTTGTCATAGGCAGGAGTATACTCACTCATCATCTTACACACAGGTTACCGAAGCAGGAGGCATAGTGTTCTAACCTTATCAAAGGAACAGCTCTCAGTCAGCTTAGAGCTGGGTTTTAACTGAATATGACTTTGCAGTGTTATCACTTGGAAAAGATGGGGAGATTTTTGAGTTATTTAGAAGATGTACACGGGGAAAGTTTTAACTCCAGATGCTCTGGGATTAACCTGTACACAGGCACATGTGCGCTTGAACACTTGCATCTATTGGCTTTGCCTGTGGGCAGCACCACAGCCTCTGGAGGTTGGTTATTCTCATCTTTTCTTTATCTGTAGGTTGGTTATTATCGTGAGATACTGATGGGGATCCTGATCAGTGCATCTTGCACTTGTGCCACAGGATTAGGCAGGTAACCCAAGCTAATATAGGTTCCTTAATGGTAGAAATGCCTGCAGCTGTAACCCTGTGGCATCCAATCCTGTCAGATCTCGGAAGCTAAGCAGAGTCAGGCCTGGTTAATACTTGGGTGGGAGACTGCCTGGGAATACTAGGTGCTGTAGTTTTGGGAGAAAGGCCTGGTAACCCACTCCCCAAAATCAATCTGCCATTGAAAACCCTATGAGCAGCAGAGAAGCACTGACAATAGTGTGTCCTCTGTTGTATGTAGGGTCGCTATGCATCAGATACTGACCCAATGGCACCTAACAATAACAACAACAATGGTAGGAACATTTGAAATGGCAAGACATAGAGCCCCCTCCCCAAAAAAAGCCTTATGAAGGAAATATAAGTGGTATTTTTATAAAATATTCTATACAAGAACAGAGTACACATTTTTCAAGTGTATATGGAACATAAACCAAATTAGATTATATTCTAGGAAATAAAATAGACTCCTACAAATTTAAAAGAATTACAATAATATAGAGTATGTTCTCTGACCACAAAGGTATTAAACCAAAAACCAATAAAAAGGTATTGAGAATATCCTGACCTATTTGGAAATTGGTGTACTTCTAAATAGCTCCCAGGTCAAAGAAAACTCATAAGGGCAATTAAAAATAATTTGAATTCAATTAAAATGAACACATAACTTATCAGAAGTTGTGTGATTCAATTAAAAGCAGTGCTTAACAGAAAAATTGATAGCATTAAGTATGTATGTTATAAAGGTATCAAATCAATGATCTTAGCTATCAGCTTAAGGAATTTTGGAAAGAGTAAATTAAATTGAAAGCAAGTAAAAAGAAGCAAATAATAAAGATAAGAGCAGAAATCATGAAATGGAAAACAAGAAAAAAATAGACAATTAAACTTAAAACTTTTGGAAAGATTGATAGTTTATAAACTCCTGACTGATTGAAAGAAAGAGAAAATACATCACTAATGTCAAGAATGAAAAATTTTATATGGTGGATCTTAGATGCTAAAAAGACAAGGGGATATATTAAACAACATTTTACCAACAAATGACAAATTAGAGGAAATGGAACAATTCACTGGAAGACATAAACGTCCTAAGGTCACTTGGAGGAAGTAGATCATCTAAATATTCCCATGTATATATCAAATAAATGTAATTTGTCCTTTAAAACCTTCCAACCAGCCAGGCGTGGTGGCACATGCCTTATAATCCCAGCATTTGGGAGGCTGAGGCACGAGGATGGGTACAAGTTCAAGGCCACGCCTGGTCTACATAGGGAGTTTCAGGGCTAGCCAGGGTCATACATGAAGACCTGTCTCAAAAAGCAAAACAAAAAACCAAAAATCAAACAACAAATAAACAACAAAAACCCGCCAAAAACCAAGTCCCCAAACTAAACAACAACAACAGATCTTCCAACAATAACACTCCAGGTTTCAAAGGTGAATTCTACCAAACATTTATAGAAGTAATATAATTTCTCACAAATTCTTCCAGAAAATTGAAGAAGACAATATACTTAACAACCTATCATATGGGACAATTACCCAAATACCCAAACCAAAAATATACATTACAAGAAAAAAAATCCTTTAGATTATTATTGTTCATGAACACAGGTATAAAAATCCCCCCCCCCAAATTTAGAAGATTGAATCTAGCCATACGTGAAAAGAACACCATGTCAAAGCAGGGACAGTCATTCTGGGATTGCAAAATTGGTTCAACATTCAAAAATCACTTAATGTAATTCAGCTGGCCAAAAGGGGAGCATATGAACATCTCAATAGAAGATAAAAAGATTACTTAACAAAATTGGACATCAATTCATTATGTAAACTCTCCACAAAGCAGGAATAGTAGAGAGCCTCCTCAATCTGATAAAAGACAATTATGAAAAACCCACAACTAACATTGTACTTTAATGGTAAAAGACACAATTTTCTCCTAAAATCAAATCAATACAAAGGGGCTTGTGATGTAGCTCAGTGGAAAAGCACATGCATAGTATGTGCAAGGCCCTGGGTTCTATCCTCATTGTGGTAAAACAAGCAAGTAAGCAAATAAATAACAACAAAAACCCCTCAAACAATGCAAAGATGTTCACTGTTACCCCTGACCACTTGGGTTGAACATCATACTGGAGACCTCAGCCAATGGAATAAAGCAAGAATAACAAATAATATAATAATAATAAATGTTATAATTTATAATGATATATAATGTATTTACTATATAGATTTGGTGATTAAAAATAGAACTCTTGACTCACAGAAGACATGATTGTCTTCATAGGAAATACTAAAGATTCAATTTTTAAGAGGCTTTTAAGCTGAACACATGCCTGTAATCCCAGCTACTCGGGAGGCTGAGGCAGGAAGATCATAGATTCCAGGCCAGAGGAAGCCTGAGTAGCTTAGTGAGACCTGTCTCAAAGCAAAAAATAAAAAAAGGCCGAGGGTGGGGTTTTGTGAGAATACTTGCTTAGCATGTACAAGGCCATGGGTTCAACCCCCTAGCACTGGGGGGAAAAAACTTCTAGAACTAGTAATTGCATTTGGTGGTGGTTGTTAGGTGCCATCAAGACCCTGGTAGGGTTTTCAATGGCTCATTGTTTCAGGATTGCCTCAGAAGTGGATCGCCATGTCCTTTTCCTGTTTTTGCAGTGCTGGGAATCAAACTTAGGACCTCAGGGACTGTAGTGCGGCACTCTACCAACTGAGCTAAATCCAAGCCCCAGTAATTGCATTTAGTAGGTCATAATATGCAAGGTAAATTCAATTACTTGGAGTTCTATACATTCATAATGAGCAATTAGAAAATGAAAAAAATTTATGAACAATTTACAAGAACATGGAAAATAATGAACTACATAGGATAAATCTAAAACTGTGAGCAAGCAGGCTGAAAAATAGCAAACACTACTGAATGAAAAACTACGATCTAAATAAATGAAACCACCACATGTCTATAGGCTTGTCATGTTGTGGGGGCTTGTATATACCTGTGGTTCTAAAGGCTATGCCACTGGTATCTTAGATAACAGGAGGGCCACCCGTGGTGGACAAGTTTTTGCTGAGTTTTCAGATTAAGACAGACTAGGGAGAAGGACCCAGCAGGCCACTCCCTAAACAATTAGCCATTGAAAACCCTATGAATAACAGAGAAACACTGTCAGGTATAGTGCTGAAATCTATGTTTTATTGAATATACAAAGGAATTTGACTGTATGAATCATAACAAATTGTGGATAACACTGTGAAGAATGGGAATACCAGAGCACCTAATTGTACTCATGAAGAGTCTGTACATGGACCAAGAGGTAGACGTTCGAACAGAACAAGGAAACACTGCCTGGTTTAAAGTCGAAAAAGGTATGTGTCAGGGCTTTATCCTTTCACTATATCTCTTCAATCTCTATGCTGAGCAAATATTCTGAGAAGCTGCACTTTATGAAGAAGAATGCTGTAGGGTGCTGCCAAGAGAGGCAGCTAGCCACAAGGCCTATCTGGCCTACTTGGAGGTTCAAGACTTGTTTCCAGGGCAATAACCTCTGCCCTACATCTGGGAACTTCTGGGTGTGGAGCTTAGCAAGATGGTGCTGCATCCCCCTCCTCTCCTCAGACCCCTCAACACCTGACTGGTTATTTCCAAATTATCCAGAGGCCTCCCATCAGACCATTAGTGAAGAAGTCCTGACTGATTCCTTTTGGGATGCTTCATTTGCATCTCCTCCCTGATAGGCTAAGCCTATCACCTGACTTAGCATGGAAAGCTCTGATTGGCCAGGTTAGGGAACATAAGGGTGGTGCATGGAGCATTGGGGGGGTCCATGCCACCAACGCCAAGAGAGCTACAATAAAGAGCTGTCTAACACCCAGAGAGTCAGAGTCATCCTTTGGAGCTCAGAACTAAGGAGCCACCATGGGCATAAATCCGCAAGCCTGCCTTTCTCAAGGCTTCTCAGAGTAGATGTGGGCGTAAGCCTCCTCTCCAGGCAGTGAGGCTCTCCAGCAGCCCTCACCAATGGGCAGGTCTTCAGCAGCTGGGTTATGCTGTCAGCTGGAGGCCTACAGCTGGGGCCAGACCAGTGGTGGGCGATGTCCCACAGAATGTGGCATTAGGATTGGAGGAAGACTCATTAACAACCTGCATTATACAGGTGACAAAACTCTCCTTGTTTAAAATGAAGAAGATTTGAAACATCTACTAATGAAGATCAAAGAACACAGCCTTCAGTATGGATTGTGGCTTAACATCAGCAAAACAAAAATCCTTACAACTGGGTCAGTGTGCAACCACATGACCAATGGAGAAAAGCTTGAAGTTGTCCAAGATTTTGCTTTACTTGGTTCTACAATCAACGCTCACAGAAACAGTAGTCAAGAAATCAAAAGATGCATTGGTTTGGGAAAAGCTGTGGCACAAGATCTCTTTAAAGTATTGAAAATTAAAGTTCTCACATTGAAGATAAAGGTGCACCTGACTCATGCCATGGTATTTTCAGTCACATCACATCATATGGTTGTAAGCTGGACCTTGAACAAGGGAGACAGGAGAAGATGCTTTTGAATTATGATGCTTTTGAATTGATGCTTTTGAATTATGGTGCTGGAGATGAATATTGAATATTCCATGGACTGTCAAAAGAACCAACAGATCTGTCCTAGAAGTGCAACCAGAGTGCTCCTTGGAAGCAAGGATGGCTAGACTACATCTTACATATTTTAGACATGTTGTTAGGAGGGACCAATCCATGGAGAAGGACATCATATTTGGGAGAGGGACAGGTCAATGAAAAAAAAGGAAAACCCTCCACTAGATGGATTGACACTGTGTCTGCAACAGTGGTCTTAAACACAAGTAATATCGTACGCCTGGCACAGAACCAGAGAGTGTTTTGTTCTGCTGTACATAGGGTCATTATGAGTTGGACCTGACTTGACAGCACCTAACAACAACAACAACAATATGATTATTTCATAATTATATGTGTATGTCCAGATGCTGAAAGAGCCCAGTATCAATGAGTAAGCCTAGTGACCCTATCTGCTTCTATATGCTATTCTCCTTCTACAAAGGTACCAGAGATCCTTGGAGAAATTATACCTGGATTGGTACAGGGAATGTCAACCACTCTGATGTACCAGAAAGTAAAGATGTACTCAAAGAAGAGGGAGACTTGTGTAGAAGGCACAGAAGCCAGCTTGAAGTAGGCTCCCATTTGCCAAATCTAAGCCGATTTAAATACTAAAAGGTAAGAATAACCATGAATTCTCACTGGCATGAACAAATAAACAATTAGAATGAAGATCTTTCTTAGAGTATAAAGCCATTTAATAAATATAGAGGGTACAATGAAGCCTGTGATTCCCCTGGATTTGAGAGGCTGAGGCAAGAGAATCACAGATTCAAGGTCAGAGGTTAGACAGTTTACTTGCCTCACAATTTAGCCTGTACAATTTAGCTAGACCCTGTCTCAAAGCCTCAAAATAAAAGGGGGGGGGGCGCTGGAGGCATAGCTCAGTGGTAGAGCACTTGCCGAGCATGTTTATGGCACTAGGTTTAATCCCCCAGTACTGGGGAAAAAAAAGAGGTATGATTAATGTAGAAATTTACCACTGAAGCAGCGTGAGAAAACCGAAAGTACTTTGAGAGACTCAGGAGTTGGGTAATATAAGAAATGAATTGCCATAGCAAAGTCAGCCCACAGATACGGGTCCTTTCAGGACTGACCCCAAGCCCCAGTTCTCCTGGGGTTATATAGTTCACAGGGTTGGAGTTGTCGGCTGAAACCTCATGTGCACCGCCTCCATGATCATTTGTAGGTGGGTTAAGCTAGGTGACATGAAATAGGCAGGTAATATCTACATGATACCAGAAATTGGGAAGCAGATTACAGGGCAGAGAGTCCATTCAATAGACTGAGTTTAGAAGTTGTAAGAAATTGGGAAGCAGATTACAGGGCAGAGACAGGCAGACAGGAAGCAAGGAGACTGGAGGTGACCTACAGGATGGAATGTATAAGTTTTAACAAGGAACATTAAGTTCTAGTAAGTACGTTTTAAGCAAACATTATGACACCTTAACTTTTTGTAAAAATTTTTCTGCAACACCATTGGTGGCCATAATAAAAAATGGAGGGAAGGAGTACTGATGCTAAACTGATGTTAAAAGTAGAGAATGAATTAAAAATAGAGGGTAAAGGAGTCACACAAACTCTCTCATATATAATAAATACAAAAATTGGATAAAACAAAACAAACAACAAAAAGTAAAAAATAAAAAAACCAAACAACCCATTATTATAAGAAACTGAAAATGTCCAGAACCAGACAGTACCTAGAGGAGGGTTTAAGGGTAAACACAACTGGAAGGGGCAAAATGTGCGTTTGTACTTCTCTGACCTGAGCTATGATGGCGGGCCCAGTGCCACAGCCGTGCAGCTCCGCAGTGAAACTGCAGCCTTGCCAATGCCAGGTATTACCAGCCAGAATTATTATAAAGTTGGGATAAGTGATTGGGAGCCTGAACAGGAAATCCTGAGTGAAAGAGTCACAAAAGAAGGACTTCAGTTCTGAATACAAACTCTGCCAAATTCCCCCGCTAGCAAATAACCCACAGGTAAACCTCAGGGTCCTGGTGACAAAGAAAGCAGAAGCCAAAGAGAAATCTGTTTTGGATAGAGCTAGGCAGGAGGCAAGATCCATGAGTTTTATTTTATTTTATTTTTATTTTTTTTCCATCCAGGTGCCTTCCCTAATCTTGCACAATGTTAGGTTTCAAAACCTGAAGCATTACAGGCATGCGATAACAGAAAACAGACCTTAAAGCCTGCAGCTAGAAATTAGTGGAAACTTACACAAACAAGCAGCAGAAAGGTGAGCTTCATCTTTGTGGATGATCAAATTAAGATGGCTTCAGGAAGAACTCTCAGGGGCCATGCTGAAAAAGCAGTAGCAACAAACTTGCAAGAATAGAACAGAGATCAGAAGTTATATACTACAGGGGAGGAAAACTTTGCAAACTGATTGAGGCAAGTAAACTGTCTAATAGAATAAGAAGGAAAGGTCCTCAGAAAAACACCACAGAATTCAGAGTCCACCCTATATTATCTACAATGTCCACTATTCCACCAAAAGTTATCAGATGTGCCCCCAACCCTCCAAAACAAAAACAAAACAGAAAACAATATAGACAATGAAAATTGAATTTGACTGAAACCAAATATTGAATTTAGCAGAAAAAGACTTCTGAGAGATAGTATAAAGATATCCAATGAATTAAAGAAAAAAGTGGTATAAATGAATAAACAGATATGGAATCACAATAGAGAAATGAAAACTATTTGGAGGAGATTCTAGAGCTATAAAATATGACAACTGAAATTACATTTTACTACATGGGCTCAGGGCTGGGATTTAGCTCAGTTGGTAGAGAGCTGTGCTGCAGTCTCTGAGGTCCCGAGTTCATTTCCCAGCACTGCAAAAATGGGAGAAGGACCTGGCAATCCACTCCCAAGGCAATCCCGAAACCGTCAGCCATTGAAAACCCTATGAGGGTCGCTATGAGTCGGATACCGACTCAACGGCACCTACCAACAACCAACAACAACATGGGCTCAATCACATATTTGAGACAGTAGAAGAAAGATCAATAGAGATTGTCCAATCCAAAGAATAGAGAAATAAACATTGAAGAAAAATGCGGGAAAAAAATGCTGATTAAATATTTGGATGATATTAAGAAATCATTAATCATTTTAGGTATCATGATATCACAATTGATACTATATATTAGATATAATAGTTGATATTATATGTTATTTGTTGTTAGGTGCTGTTGAGTCAGGTCTGACTTCTAGTGACTCCATGTACAACAGAAGGAAACACCTCCTTGACACTGTGCCATGTACATGATCTTTTTAATGTTTAAGCCAATTGTTGCAGACACTGTGTCAATCCATCTAGTTAAGGGTCTTCCTTTTTTTCATTGACCTGCCACTCTCCCAAACATGAGATCCTTCTCCAAGGATTGATGCCTCCTGACATGTCCAAAATATATAAGACCCAGTCTAGCCATGCTTGCTTCCAAGGAACACTCTAATTGCAGTTTTTCTAGCATGAATCTGTTGGTTCTTTTGGCAGTCCATGGTATATTCAATATTCATCTCTAGCTCCATAATTCAAAAGTATCAATTCTTCTCCTGTCTCCCTTATTCAGTGTCCAGTTTTCATAATCATATGATGCGACTGGAAAGACCATGGCATGAGTTAGGGGCACTTTCATCTTCAGTGTGACATCTTTACTTTTCAACACTTTAAAGAGGTCTTTTGCAACAGCTTTCCCCAATGCAATGTCTTTTAATTTCTTGACTGCTGCTTCTGTGGGTATTGATTGTACACCCAAATGAAGCAAAACCATAGACAACCTCAATCTTTTTTCCATTTATCATGAAGTTGCTTATTGACCCACTTGTAAGGTTTTTTTTTTTTTTTTTTGTGGTACTGGGGGTTGAACCCAGGGCCTCGCGCTTGCATGCTTTGCAAGTTCTGGACCACTGAGTTGCACCCCCAGCCCTTTTTTTTTTAACTTTTTGAGACAGGGTCTCACTAAATTATGAAGACTGCCTCTGGTCTCAAACTTGTGATCCTCCTGCCTCCCCTTCCCAAGCCACTGGGATTATAGGCTTTCACTACTGCGCCAGACCGGATGTTTTTTTTTTTTTGATGTTGAGGTGCAATCCATACTGAAGGCTATTTTCTTTGATCTTCATCAGTAAATGTTTCCAAATAAAAATTTCCAAATAAAAACAATGGCTGGGATTGTAAATCAGTGGCAGAGCTTCCCTAGGATGCACAAGGCCCTGGCTTCCATTTCCTGCACTGCAAAATAAAAATGAAGTTAAATAACATTAACCCTAAAGTGGAACTCTCTAGAATTGGATTCAGGCAAGCTTGATAACAGCAGTTTAACATCATCATCAAGTCATGCTAAACATCAAAAATACTATAGGAGAAATGATGAATACCTCAGTGGGCTTATTAGTGGACTATGCTGGAGAGTCAGAGTGGATTGCAGTGGGTGGGGGAGGAAACATAAGTGTGTGAGCCAGCTTTTTGAATCATTGTGACAAAATACATGACAGAAACAACTTAAAGGAGAAAGGATTTATTTTCACTTACAGTTTTAGAGGATCTCAGTTCATAGTGGCAGGGAAGGCATGGAAGAGAAGGCAGCAGGACAGAATGTTCACATAATGCTGAACTAGAAGAAGAGAGAGAGAGAGAGAGAGAGAGAGAGAGAGAGAGAGAGAGAGAGAGAGAGAGAGAGAGAGAGAGAGAGGAAGAGAGAGGGAGAGGCAGAGAAAGAAATTGAGACCAGAACTGGGGACCCAGGTAAAACATTCAAAGGCCCCCAGTGACCTATTTCCCAGCTAGATTTCACCTCCTAAAGTTCCATAGCCTACGAGAACAGCGCCACCTGCTGGTGACTAAGCATTCAAACATGAACCTTGGGGGCCATTTTATATTCAACCATCATAGCCAGTAGAGTGGTGCAGAGCCTAAAGATTTTCACATCATGACATACATAGACAATGCTCCCACCTTGGTGTGTGTTTCACAAGCTCTTAAGGTGTATGAGAAGGTTGGAGGGAAGGGTTACAAAAGTTCCCACTGAGGGATTTGACTTTTTTCACTAATTTCATCTTTTCAAAGTTTTTGCATTGTAGGAACATACCATCCAACTAAGATTCAGGGATGCTGCAATCATCTGAAAGCTTGACTGGGCTGGAGGATCCACTTGAAAGACAGTTCACTTACAAGGCTACTGGCAGGAGGCTTCAGTTCCTTCTCATGTGGGCCTCTACATGGGCAACTGGTTTTCCTCCAAGCAAGTAGTCCAGGAAAGCCAAGAGGAAACCTCAGTGCCTTTCTCAATGAGTCTCCAAAGTCATACAGTATGATTTCTTCCTTATTCTAGTCAATAGCATCAAGTTGCCAAGTGGAGCCCACACTTCAAGGATTCGACTTTCTTTCAGTAATTTCATCTTTTCAGAATCTTCACATTTTGTGTAAGGTGTCCATTGAAGAGACTGTATACGGAGATGTGTCTTCTATTTCCCTAATATATTGTATGACATTAACTTACTTTTTGAAGTTGTATTAGTTACTTTGTGTTGCTGTGACAAAATACCTGACAGAAACAACTTAAAGATTGTTGTTGTTGTTAGGTGCTGTCAAGTC
>VMDO01002809.1:0-76897 GCA_007922755.1 Pedetes capensis
ATAGGTTACCCCTTACCCTCCTCTATGTTTCCCCCCCTCCCTCCCTTCTCATCTAAGTTTCCCATCCAAGTCTTCTCTATCTTTTACTATATAGTATTTTTCTATATGTCCTTGGGTTCCATTTCTGTTTAAGATAGAAACTTTTCCTGTAGTGGTCTTTGTTTCTATCTTGTTAGAACAATTACATGCGATTTCTAGTGCATTTATATTGATCTCATTCTTATCTTCCCTCCCCCCCTTTTAATGTGATCTGACCTTTGAGTAGGATTTTTCCTTCTTGTAATTTTGAGTCAGCTCTCATGTGAGTGAGAACATGTGTTGTTTCTCTTTCTGAGCTTGTGTTCGTTCACTTAAAATAATTTTCTCTAATTCCATCCATTTTGCTGGGAATGACCCTATTTCATTTTTCTTGATTGCTGAATAGTATTCCATTGTGTATATATACCATAGTTTTTTTATCCATTCTTCTGTTGAAGGGCACTTTGGTTGATTCCATATCCTTGCTATTGTGAAAAGCACTGCATTGAACATGGAGATGCAGGTGTCTCTGTGGTATGATGACTCATTTCCCTTTGGGTAAATTCCCAATAGTGTTATAGCTGGGTCATATGGTAGATCTATTTTTAGTTTTTTGAGGTACCTCCATATTGATTTCCATAGTGGTTGCACCAATTTACAGCTCCACCAACAATGTAAAAGTGTTCCCTTTTCCCTGCAGCCTCGCCAGCATTTGTTGTTGTTTGTTTTATTTTTTATTTTTTTTAATTTTTTTTAATTTTTATTTATTTATTTTTTTTGTGGTACTGGGGGTTGAACCCAGGGCCTCATGCCTGCATGCTCTGCAAGTGCTGGACCACTGAGCTGCACCTCAGCCCATTTTTTTACTTTTTGAGACAGGGTCTCGCTAAATTACGCAGACTGCCTCTGGTCTTGAACTTGCGATCCTCCCGCCTCTGCCTCCCGAGCCGCTGGGATTACAGGCGTGCGTCACCACGCCCGGCCGTTGTTTGTTTTATTGATCTTGGCCATTCTTACTGGTGTAAGGTGAAATCTCAGCGTTGTTTTGATTTGCATTTCCCTAATGGCTAGGGATGTTGACTGCTCCCTCTCTTAATGAGATGTGTTAAAGACCTTTTGACTCCAAACAGGGATTTTCTCCTTGACTAGTCAACAGACTGAAGAAGAATGGAGCATGCACATGTTGGTCATTGAGTTGTCAGCCCCTAGTGACAGTGTCTGGCTCATCACAGGAGTCAACAATATTTTGAATGCATGAGGGAGATCCAGTGTTAGTTACTAGTTGTTGTAAGTTTAAAATCACCAATGTTCTCATCTCACCCTCTGGAAGATAATGCCTCACATTATTTTGAAACTCAGTCCTGATGCCCAAGATGCACACCCTCCTTTTTTGCAGCCCATACAACATCTATGAACAATTTCCTTCTCTTTCCTCTTAGGCATATGCAAATCAAGAAGGGCTGGATTATTTTCCATTCTTCCTATAGGAAGACTTCTCTTTATGGAGGATTAAGACCACTCAGAACACATTTGACTGTGATTTTCCTTTTTACCCTGAGTATCCGGAAGACCCTACTCTGCTTGAAGTGCATGGGACCTTAGCCTGTTTACACACTCGTATAAAATGCTGACTTCTCTTATAATGAAGCTGGGTTACTGACTTTATGTAGGCACAGCCAAGTAACCAAACCATAAGTACTTAGTCCACTCATGCCAAGGTAAAAGTCACTGAGGGTTGGAGTCAAAATTCAGCCATCCATGCATGACAAAGTTTTGTTTATTTTATTTACTGATTTATTTTATTAATTTCTTTTTAGCTTGTTTATTTATTTATTTATTTATCTTATATTTTTGAGACAGAGTCTCACTACGTAGCCCAGGCTGGCCTTGAACTTGAAATTTTCCTGCCTCAGCCTCCTGAGTGCTAGAATCACAGGCATGTGCCGCCATACCTAGCTCCATGGGTTTAGAAAGGGTTTAGAAAGACAAACTTTCTTGCCCTTATCTGGCTACCTGGGTCCCTAGGGAGCTCTTCATGCAGTAAATTGGGAGCCAGCACATGGCTTAAGTAAGCATTTTAATTGTATCACTTCCTATATCCCACCTATGGGAGAAGGACATAGCAATCCACTCCCTAGGCAATCCCGAAACAATCAGCCATTGAAAGGCCTATGAGGGTTGCTATGAATCAAACTTGACTCAATGGAACACAATAACAACATATCCCACCTAATTATCCTATCCCACAGTGGGGAGCGGACCACAGTAAACTATTTAAAGGGCATCTCCAGAATAGTTCTCTTTGCAAGCAGCCCTCTCCACACTCAGCACGCAGATGTTCTGCTGTAGCAGAGGAGTCCCATCCACCCAGTCTGGTTCTTGGGGCTACAGGTGGGCTCACCCTCTATAGTCTCAATGCACTGAACCAAGGCTTTGAAAAGGCTAGAGTCTAATCATGGCAGAAGGAAGCAGGGGGTGGAGAGGTTTGAAGTGTGAGCAAAACAAAACCTTGTGGCTTTCCTGTGTTTTCTAGGACTGTGTAAGATTCGAAACCAAACACTGGAAAACAGGAAAAGAAAAGCAGTTAGATTAGCCCTAGTTTCCTGCAACATTGTTAATCAAGGTCACAACAGCACTGTTTGACACTACATGGAATCCAGTGCTGCAAACACTCAGTTAGAAAACCTCAGTGAACTCTCATGTAGTGCTCCATGCCAGCCATTGTTCTAACAACTTTACATACTTTTTAAATTGTCCTTCTAACACTTTAGCAGGCATTTCCTAAAAGATAAAAATGAATTCTCTTACATACCACAGTACTCTACTTGTATGCTTTTAAAGTTACAAAAATTAACACAGTTATAATGCACTTACCCAATCTCCAGACCTTAATCACATTAACCGGTGCTCCCACTGAAATTGGTAAAAGCAATCTAGGGTCACACATTGCATTTAGATGTCATGTCTCTTGTGTCTCCTTTGATCAGGGCCATTCCTGAATCTTTGTCCACAATACTGATTGTGGAAATTATCAAATGATAATGGTAATATCTCACACAAGTAAGATTTTGCTAAATATCATTCAAAAGTGACTCCATTAGGATGTTAACAGAGAACTGCCTAAAAATCAAGCTGGATTCAGAAGAAGGCGTGGAACCAGGGACATAATTTCTCATGTCAGATGGATATTAGCTGAAAGTGGAGAATACCCAAAAGAGGTCTATCTATATTTTATTGACTATGCAAAAGCACTTGACTGTGTGGATCACAACAAATGATGGGTAACATTGCAAAGAATGGTAATACCAGAGCACTTAATTGTACTCATAAGGAATCTGTACATGGACCAGAAAGCAGTTGTTCAAACAGAACAAGGAAACACCACCTGGTTTAAGGTCAGAAAAGGTATACATCGGCCCTGTATTCTTTCACCTTACCTCTTCTATCTCTACTCTGAGCAAATAATCCAAAAAGAAGTTGGACTTTATGAAGAAGAACATGGCATCAGGATTGGAGGAAGACTCGTTAACAACCTGTGTTATGCAAATGACACAACTTTGTTTGCTAAAACTAAAGAAGATTTGGAACATTTAGTGATGAAGATCAAAGAACACAGCCTTCAGTATGGATTGAACTTCTAGAGCAAGAAAACAAAAATCCTTACCACTGAGTCAGTAAGCAACTTCATGATAAATGCAGAAAAGATTGAGGTTGTCCGAGATTTTGCTTTTCTTCGTTGTACAATCAACACCCACAGAAGTAGTAGATAAGAAATCAAAAGACATACTGCATTAGGAAAAGCCATTGCAAAAGACCTCTTTGGAGTACTGAAATATAAAGATGTCACATTTAAGACAACAATGCACTTGACTCATGCAATGGTATTTCAGTTGCATCATATGCTTGTGAAAGCTGGACATTGAATAAAGGAGATAGGAAAAGAATTGATGTTTTTGAATTATGATGCTACAGACAAACATTGAATATACCATGGACTGCCAAAAGAACCAACAGATCTGTCCTAGAAGAAGTACAACCAGAGTGCTCCTTGGAAGCAAGGATGGGTATACTGTGTCTTACGTATTTTGGACATGTTATCAGGAGGGACCAATCCCTGGAGAAGGACATCATGTTTGGGAGAGTGGCAGATTAACAAAAAAAAAAAAAAAAAAGGAAGACCCTCAACTAGATGGATTGACAACTAGATGGACTACAACAATGGGCTTAAACATAGAAAAGACCATATGTATGGCACAGTGTCAGGGAGCGTTTCATTCTGTTGTACATAGGGTCGCTATGCTTTGGGCCTGACTCCATAACTCCGTAACACCTAACAACAACAACTGATTTTGTGTGTGTGTGTGTGTGTGTGTTGCTGGGGATCAAACGTAGACCCTCTCACATGCTGGGCAAGGGCTCTCCCACTGAGCTACATCCCCAGACCTTTGACACTGAACTTCTTGAAGAGTACTGGAGGCCGGGTGTGGTAGCGCATGCCTGTAATCCCAGCGGCTTGGGAGGTGGAGGCAGGAAGATCGCAAGTTCAAGACCAGAGGCAGTCTGTGTAATTTAGCGAGTAAAAAAAAAAAAAAAAAAAAAAAAGGGCCAGGGGCACAGCTCAGTGGTCCAGCACTCGCAGAGCACAAAAGTGGTAGACCCTGGGTTCAACTCCCAGTACCACAAAAAAAAAAAAGTGTGCTGGATAGTTACTATGTAAAGTGTCCCTTAATTCAGATTTGCCTAATGCTTCCTTATAATTAGATTTATGTTATATAATTTTTGTCAATAATTATACAGAAGGGCTGTGCATGGTGGCACATCCCTGTAATCCCATCACATAAGAGGGTGAAACAGGAGGATCATGAGTTCAAAGCCGGCCTAGGCTATATAGAGAGTTCCAAGACAACCTGCCCCACCCCCAAGAAAAGAATCTTAAAGAGGTGCTGTGTCTCGTGGTGTGTCACATCAGGAAACGCATCAATTGACTTCACAGTCTTTACATCTTTCTACAAGAGGTAGAAGTGGGTATCATTATTATTATTGTTGTTGTTGTTGTTGTTACTATTATTATTATTCTCTGCTATTGTATGACTGTGTCCTCTCCCAGTTCATGCATTGAAACCTACCCCTCAAGGTGATAGAGACTTTGGGAGGTAATAAGACACGACAGCTGAGCTTTCATGGATGGGATTAGTGCCTTTTCTCCCATGTGAGGACTCAGGAAGAAGCACCCCCTGTGAGCCAGGAAACAGGTCCTCACTAGACATCGAATCTGTTAGCACCCTAATCTTTGGCTCTCCTGACTCCAGAAATGTGAGAAATAAGTTTCTGTTGTTTATAAGCCTCCCAGTCTACGTCATTTTGTTATAGCAACCCACACTGATGGAGACATTTTCATTTTATATCAGATGACACTAAAAGGGGGAGATGTTAAGTAGCCATGGAGAGCTGACAGAAGTGATAAGAGGCATTGAGATTTTAATCCAGCCCATGAGGGTCCAGGTTTTATCTCAACCATTAATTTATGCTTCCTCTCAAAAAGACGCTGGTAGCCAGCTGGATTTGGAGGGGTTGGAGGCCAGCCTGAGCTGTAGAGTGAGATGCTGTCTCATCAGATGGAATGAGTTTGGTTGTCACTGCTATCCCTACTTAAGAAACACATCCCCTAATAATACTATATGCCTGCAGCTGTAGCCCTGTGGCATCCAATCCCGTCAGATCTTGGAAGCTAAGCAGGGTTGGGCCTGGTTAGGACTTGGATGGGAGACCACCTGGGAACATCAGGTGCTGTAGGCTTGGGAGAAGGACCTGGCAACCCCATCCCAATCAATTTGCCATTGAAAACCCTATGAATAGCAGAGAAGCACTGACAATAGTGTTTCACCTATTGTACGTAGGGTCACTATGAGTCGGATACCGACTCAACAGCACCTAAAAACAAAACTATTATGCCACACTCAGTTCTTTGCATGCATTACCGCTTAACCCCTGCAACAATCTGTGAGGTAAGGGCAGCTCCTGTCACACTCTAGGGCTAAAAGATGCACAATGGAGGAGCTTGCCTTCCAGCTAGGGCCTGGCTGACCTCGGAGCCTAAACACCCAAGCCCAGTGCACTCTTGGCTTCTACCACGCATGCTCTGCTGCTTCGCAGTGAGGAAGAAGACAACGCCTTGGTTTCCTAATGGCTGATTATGCAATGCTAAGAGTTTCCTCTTCTGTCTGTTTTCTTGTCATGCTGTAGGGGCTTGCACGTTGCTGTGATGCTGAAAGCTATGCCACCAGTACTTCAGATCCCAGCAGGGCCACCCATGGTGGACAGGATTCAGCTGAGCTTCCAGACTAAGACAGACTAGGGAGAAGGACCTGGCAGCCCATTCCGGAAACAATTAGCCATTGAAAACCCTATGAATAGCAGAGAAGCCCTGTCAGATATAGTAGCAGACAATGAGCCCCCCAGACTGGAAAGTATTTAAGACAGATTGGGGAAGAGTTTCCTCCTCAAAGTAGAGTTGACCTTAGTGACGGGAATGGAGTAAAGCCCCTGGGTCCTCCATTTGCTGATGGCACAACTCAAAATAAGAAACACAGTGGGTGCAACAATGGGTTCAAGCATATAAAGATCGTGTGTATGGCACAGTGTCAGGCAGTGTTTCATTCCGTTGCGCATAGCGTCACTATGAGTCAGACCTGACTCGATAGCACCTAACAACAAATAAGAGTTTCCTAATGTTGGCACTGGGCTGGGATTTAGCTCAGTGGGTAGAGCGCTGCGCTGCAGTCTCTGAGGACCTGAGTTCAATTCCCAGCTCCGCAAAAATGGGAGAAGGGCCTGGCAATCCACTCCCAAGGCAATCCTGAAACAGCCATTGAAAACCCTACGAGGGTCGCTATGAGTTGGATACTGACTCAACGGCACCTAACAACAACAACAATGTTGGCACTGGTCTTTCACAGTAGATTGAAACTGCCTGAGCTTCTCTTGCAGAGGAGCCCAGCCTGGTGGGTTATGTTTACAGAAAGAGCCTAGCCTGGGCTCAGTGACACGTGACTGTAGTCCCAGCTACTCAGGAGGCTAAAGCAAGAGGATCGCTTGAGCTCAGGAGTTCTGGATTGTAATGTGCGATGCTGGTCAGGTGTCTACACTAAATTCTGCATCAATATGGTGAACTTCCGGGAGCAGAGAACCACAGGGTTGCCTAAGGAGTGGTGAACGGGCCCAGGTCAGAAAGGGCCTGGGGCTGGAAGGCCACTGGTGTCTACAGACATATTTTTATATTCACTTAAATCTTCTTCAATTTCTTTTGATAGTGTCCTATAATTTTCAGAGTACAGGTCTAGTACTTCCTTTATTGTCAACTTTTAAAATTCCTTTGGATGCTATTTTAAATGGACTTGTTAGTGTATAAAAATACTATTGATTTTTTAACAGTGATCTTATGTGCTGAAATTTATTGAACTCATTAATTAGCTTTAATATTTCTAGTGGATTCCTTACGGTTTTTTGTTTGTGTGTGGAGGGGTTTGTTTGGTTTTTGTGGTTGAATCCAGGGCCTCACACATGCTTTGCAAGCCCTCTACCACGGAGCTGCCCTCCCAGTCCCTTTTTTCATTTTTTATCTTCAGAGTTTTGCTAAGTTATACAGGCTGCCTCTGGCCTCAAACTCGCCATCCTCCTGCCTCCATCTCCTGAGTTGCTGAGATTACAGGCATGCTCTTTCACGCCCAGTAGGATTCCTTAAGATTGCCTATGCATAATCATACACTTTGAAAATAGAGACAATTTTACTTTTTCCTTGCCAGCCTGCATGCACTTTGCTTCTTTTTCTAATTTTAATTTTATAAGTTGATTAAATGTGGCCTAATCGCCCTGGTTCGAACATCTAGTACAACAACAAAAAGAAGTGCTTCGGAGTGAGGCATTGCATCTCTCCCCATGAAGTATGATGTGAGCTGGGCATCTTCTCTGATGCCCTCCATCACGTTGAAGGACTTCCCTCTGTCATTCCTCTGTTCAGCGTTTTCGTTGTGAAATGATGTTGGGTTTTGTCAAATGTTTTTCTGTGTCCATGAGGCAGTCGTATGGGTTTTAGTCTATCTACATGTCGGATGATATTAATTGGTTTTCAGATGTTAATCCGACCTTGCATCCCTGCCATCCTTCCCACTTGATTGTAAGGGGTGCGTTATTCTTATTAAAGAGTGTCCATGAACCCAAAACCCAGATCGAGGCTGATTGTGCCACAGTGAAACACATCCGATAAACCTGCGCGTCTCCCTGTCTCCATCAACCTGCTAAACTGTCATCTTATAGTTCAAGTCCATCACTCCCTTGCTCCTCATTTTTATAGAACTGTACTGCAGCTAGATGTAGTCCTAAAAGGATTTGAAGCCTCTTGAACTTTGTAGAAAGAGTACACTGTGGCGTCCAATCCTGTCAGATCTTAGGACTCAAGCAGGGTCAGGCCTAGTTAATACTTGGATGGGAGACTACATGTAGGCTTGGGAGACAGATCCGGCAACCCACTCCCAAAAAACAATCAGCCCTTGAAAACCCTATGAATAGCAGAGAAGCATTAACAATAGTGTTTTGTCTGTTGTACACAGGGTCAATATGCTTGGACACAGACTCAATGGCACCTAACAACTGTGCTTTTTACCACTTAAAATATGATTGCTAAATTTTTTTTTTTTTTTTTTTTTTTTGGTGGTACTGGGGGGTTGAGCCCAGGGCCTGGTGCCTGCATGCTTTGCAAGTGATGGACCACTGAACTGCGCCCGCAGCCCATTTTTTTTAACTTTTTTGAGACAGGGTGTCCCTAAATTACACAGACTGCCTCTGGTCTTGAACTTGCGATCCTCCCGCCTCCACCTCCCGAGCTGCTGGGATTATAGGTGTGCGCCACTGTGCCCGGCGATTGCTAAAATTTTTAAAAATTTTATGGTGTATTAATGTTGTTGATCCTTTTTTGATTTTTGTTTGCTTGGTTGGGTTTGTTGTTTGTTTTGTTTTGTTTTTGTTTTTTGAGTAGAATCTCACTATATAGTCCAAGCTGCTCCCAAACTCATGACTCTCCTGCCTCAGCCTCCCAGCCCCTGGAATTACAGGCGTGTGCTACCACACCCAGTATGGTTGACTCTTGATTGTTATATAATATTCCATTGCCTGTCTATGATATAACTGCTGTAGAGCAAAGTATTAGCAGATCCCAATGTGAACTCATGTCTACCTCAGACCAGCTCCTGCTGCAGTCCTTCCATCCTGGTTAATGGCAGCTCCATTCTTCCAGTTACTTGGGTCAAAATCTTGAAGTTCTCTTTGACCCCTCTTTCTCTTTCACCCCACAGCCACCCTGTGAGAAAATCCTTCACTTTGCCATCCAAGTATATTCAGAATTCAATCCTATTTCATCATTCTTGCTCCAGTAGCCCTTGTCTCACTCCTGTTGTTGTTGTTGTTGTTAGGTGCTGTTGAGTCGAGTCTGACTCATAGAGACCCTCATAGGGTTTTCAATGGCTGACTGTTTCGGGATTGCCTTGGGAGTGGGTTGCCACGTCCTTCTCCCTGTCTCACTCCTAGATTATTGTAATCATCTCCAGGCTGGTTTTTGCTTCTGCCCCCGTTCCCCTGCAGTCTTTTTTCCACCTTGGCCTACCAAGAAAACGTCTACCTATCCCTGGCTCCTTTATAATGGCGTCTTCATGTCATCAGCCTTGCAACTTGCCTGCTTCCATCCTGTAGCTGATGCATGGCACAACCAAAACACCAGATAAGGACAGAAAAGGGGAGGAAATGCCATTTGGGGGAGGGGGAGCTGACCCAATCCTGGAATCTCCCCCACCTGAACTTATGAAGAACCTTCCCCTCCATTAAAGTTTCCCCATAAGACACTATCCAGAATCTTAGTTGATGCTCCTCCCCCTGGCTCTCTCTCCCTCTCTCCCTTTCCCTCCTCTCCCTGTCTCTCTCTCCCTATCTCTCTTTCTCCTTCTCTCTCTACCCCCCCCACTCTCTCCCTCTCTCTCCCTCTTCCCACATTCACCCCTTGAGTATATACTTTCACCCTGTCAAAAATTTCCCCCCAATTCTTTACGTGGTCTCATTTATGAATTTTCTCTCTGGTGACAAGAACCTGGAAAAACTGGGTAGAGTCTCAATCTGCTCTGTCTTTCTCTAAGACGTCCTCAGCCTTCACCCACTGGCAACATCAGCACCACAAAAGAAAGATAGAAGGAAAGAGAGAAAAAGAGAAAGAAAGAAAGAAAGAAAGAAAGAAAGAAAGAAAGAAAGAAAGAGAAAAGAAAGAGAAGGGAAGGGAAGGGAAGAGGGTGGGGGAGACAGGGTGGAAAGAATCTGATAGAACTCTTCTCAAACAAGATGAATCATCTGTACTGAAGTGCTTGCCAGGAATGCCCATTTTGACTCGGCACTGAAAGCCTGGTTGGAATGAGTGATGGCGGAGAAGGAGAGCCCAAGGGAACCCTTGCTCCATTTGCTCTTGTTCTCATCAGCAAAGGTAAAAGACGAGACTGTCTCAGCCTGCTGCCTCGCCAAAATGTCCTCATTTAGCCATGATCTCTCACAATTGTCTCAATTATTTTCTAATCAATATTAGACGTAAGAAACAACAATGTAAAATACATATGACCTTTTTTTTTTGCGAGGAAGGGAGGAAAGAAAGGAAGAAAGAATGAAATCCATAGTAGACAGAATAATGTCCCCCAAAGACATTCACATCCTAACCCCTGGAACCTGTGAGTGTTGTGATTGTTAGGTGCTATGGAGTCGGGAGTGCTCCTTGGAAGCAAAAATGGCCAAACTGCGTCTTACATATTTCGGACATGTAGTCAGGAGAGAACAATCCCTGGAGAAGGACATCATGTTTGGAAGAGTGGCAGGTCAACGCAAAAGAGGAAAACCCTCCACCAGGTGGATTGACAGTGTCTGCAACAATGGGCTTAAACATAAATAAGATTGTTTGCCTGGCGCAGAATCGGCAAGTGTTTCAATCGGCTGTACATAGGGTCGCTATGAATCGAACTCGACTCGATGGCACCTAACAACAACAACAACAATGGAGTCGGGTCCAACTCATAGCGACCTTATGTACAATAAAACAGAGCACCACTTGATACTGTGCCATGAACACAGTCTTTTTTATGTTTAAGCCCATTGTTGAGGCCACTGTGTCAATCCATCTAGTTGAGGGTTTTCCTTTTTTTCGTTGACTTGCCACTCTCCCAAACATGATGTTCTTCAAGAATTGGTCTCTCCTGACTACATGTCCAAAATAATGTAAGAGACAGTCTAGCCATCCTTGCTTCCAAGGAGCACTCTGGTTGCACTTCTTTTTTTTTTTTTTTTTTTTTTTTTTAGGTACTAGAGGTTGAACCCAGGGCCTTGCGCTTGCATGCTTTGCAAGTGCTGGACCACTGAGCTGCACCCCCAGGCCTTTTTTTTTTTTTCTTTACTTTCTGAGAAATGGTCTTGCTAAGTTATGCAGGGGCTGGCCGAAACACACAGCCATTGAAAACCCTATGAGGGCCGCTATGAGTCGGATACCGACTTGAGGGCACCTAACAACAACAAGTTATGCAGACTTCCTCTGGTCTCAAACTTGCGATCCTCCTGGCTCTGCCTCCCAAACCCCTGGGATTACAGGCGGGCACCCCCACCCAGCCTCTGGTTGCACTTCTAGCACAGATCTGGTTTCAAAAGGAGAATCAAGATGACAGATGGAACCAAGGTGGCTAATATACTGACCTTGAGATAGAGTGATTGTCTAGATTTTCCAGATAGGCCCAGCATAATCCCAAGGGTCCTTAAAAGTGGAAGACAGAGGCAGAATAGAGGAGTCAGGGGGTGACATGAGCATGGAAAACAGGCACAGGATGATGCAACGTTGCTGGCTTTAGAGATGAGGGTGTGGCTGCCAGCCAAGGAATGTGGGCAGCCAGCAGCCGCTGGTGGCTCTCCACTACAGATGCTGGCAGGAACACAGCCTTCAGGGAGCCAAAGCTGTGATTTTAGCCCAGCAAGACCCATTTCAGACTTCTGATCTCCAGAACTGCAAAACAATGAATCTGTGTTTTCTGCCATTGTTGTTGTCGTTGGTAGGTGCCGTGGAGTCGGTATCCGACTCATAGAGACCCCCATGGGGTTTTCAATGGCTGACCGTTTCGGGATTGCCTTGGGAGTGGATTGCCAGGCCCTTCTCCCATTTTTGTGGTGCTGGGAATTGAACTTGGGACCTCAGAGACTGCAGCGCAGCGCTCTACCCACTGAGCTAAATCCCTGCCCATTTTCTGCCAGAGCCTGCAGTAATTTATAACCACAGCAATAAAAAAAAACTACAGAGTTTATCAGGCCAGGTAAAAGAGCACTGGCTTCATTATTGACACATTTACTTAACAAATACTGGAAACTTTCCAAGGCCAAGGCATGGTGGTGGGTGCCCTGTTAGGAATAGGGTAAGAACTAGAGATTCCCGGCTGGTACCCATGAAGCTTGGGAGAAGGACCTGGCAACCCCCTCCCAATAATCAATCTGCCATTGAAAACCCTATGAACAGCAAAGAAGCACTGACAATAGTGTTTCCCCTGTTGTACAGAGGGTCGCTATGAGTCGGATACCGACTCGACGGCACCTAACAACAACAACAACAACCCATGAAGCAGGAAACAGACTGAAAAGAGATGGGAGGGGTGGGACGCAAAGTGGGACAAAGATGAGGAAGCTTTGGTCCTCTTTGGCTAAAAGCATTGCAGGTCATTCTCACCTCGGCTTCGCTCTACAAATTATCATATTTTGGGGCCCGGGCACAGACTCAGGGGAGGGTCTTATTCATCCCTTCTCTCCTAGCCCAGAGACGTGGAAGATGCTTCTATTTTCTCCTGCGTCCTGCGTGAGGTTTCTGGCCATTTCCTCTGGTTGCACTTGTGCAGAGCACTAGCACATCTCAGCCAAGGCGATACACTTCAACCCGCCACAAGAGTGTGCCTGTGAGGTGCCTGCATGCAGTCTTTTTTTTTTTTTTTTTTTTTTTTTTTTTTCCCCGCTGCCAAACCAGAATTAGCCGGTATAGGAATGAAGGAGCGTGGAGACCTGAAATTGCTCGGATTGGAAGGAAGCTTGGGGTAGGCGCCAACACCTCCAGACGCAGCCTTTTTAAAGCCACCCAGACCGAAGCATCGAGCTTCAGGCTCCCCAAGACGCGTGTCCGGCGGGGCAGCGAGCGGCGGGCGAGCCGAGGAGCCCCGCACGGAGCGCGCGGAGCCGGGCGGAGAGCCGCGCCGCAGGCACCCGCACCTCCAGGACCATGATAGGCGACATCGCCGCAGATCCCCGCGCCCAGGGGCTCAGGGGGCTCGGAGCCGAGCAGCAAGTGCGGGGGTCGGGGCCGGGAGCCAAGTGAGGCCGCAGCGCCGCGGGCGGTGAGTGTCCGGGGCTGCTCGGCGCCTCGGGCGCAGGGCGGAGGCGGCGGGGGACATCGAGGCACCGCGGGGTCCTAGGGAAGGGGCGGCGCGAGCCCCGGGCAGGGCGGGGAGGCTGCGGCTGTTCGGGCAGAGCAGCGCCCTGTGCGGGGCCGAGCCGAAGCCACCCTCCGGGGACCCCTGAGCTGTGGGCGGAGGGCGGTGCGCGCCCCGCTTCCTGCGGCCGCTGGCACTGCGCGCACCCCGCTCCCTGCGCCGCCCCGGCCCCCGCCCCACGGAGAGCGCGCGCCCGCATCCCGCCCGGCGCCCCGCGCCTCTAGCGGCTCGGGCTCGGGACTCGACCTGGACGGGGATGGGGTGGAGAGGACCCGGGGGCGGCGGCTGGGGGACACCGGGGGGCGCGCGGGCCAAGAGTCCCCGGAGCCGGGGCTCGGGGAGCCGATCGCACCCGGCAGGACCCGGGATCGGAGGCCGGCGCCTCCCCCGGCTCAAGGCTGGGAGCCTCCGGAAGGAAAGGGGGGACCAGAGCGGGGCGAGGGGCCGAGACGGCCATTTCGGGGCGAAGCGCTGGCAAGGCCCTGACGGCGTTTCAGGCGTTTTATGTTTACCGATCCACCGTTTTCTCTCTGCGAAAAAGTTGGTTCAGACTCATTAACGAGGATGAGGGAGGGACCGGGAGTTAGAAAGATGCCCTGTCGCCGTGTGTGTGTGTGTGTGTGTGCGTGTGTGTGTGTGTGTGTGTGTGTGTGTGTGCGCGCGCGCGCGTGTGTGTGTGTAAGAGAGAGATAGGGGGAGAGAGAGTAGAGAGAAGGAGAAGAGGAGGAGGATGAGGAGAGAAGAAGGCAGAAGAAGAAAAAGAAGAAGAAGGAGGAGGAGGAGGAGGAGGAGAAGGGGAGGAGGAAGAGGAGGAGGAGCGGAGGAAGAGATGATGATGATGGTGGTGGTGGTGGTGGTGGTGGTGGTGATGGCGGAGGCAGTGGTGGTGGTGGTGGTGGTGATGGTACTGGCAGACTGGGGATCCTGCAGGCTGTCTTCTGCCTCGCTCCACCACCCGCTGGTCTGACCTCTCCATGCCCCCATTCAGCAGTTGGCCCTGCTTCCTCCTCTGTGAAATGGGGATGTTAATACCTATTGCACAAGATCGTTGGCCGTGGAGCAGCCACCCAGCACAGTCCTGACCCACAGGAGGCTTTACGTGTTCAGTTTCCCCCCAAGTCAGCGTGAAGCCCCCGGGGTTCGAGGTTCTCTTCAGCGCTGTCTCCAGCTTTGCAGCCTCGTGGCCTCAGGCGCGCCCTCTACTGGCTCAAAAATTCCCGTACACACTCGGGAGGGCCCAAGCACCCACGGAGACCCACCACACTCCTGCATCCGCCACCAGCCGCTCTGGCCACCACCTTTTTGGGGACATTGTAGTTTTAGTTTTAACTCACACGTCTTCCTCGGCTTCTCATTCTAATGAGCTCACTGAATGTGACATGGTGACAATTGTTAGGTGCTGTCGAGTTGGTGTCCCGTTCATAGCGACCGTAGGTACACCAGATGAAACACTGTCAATGCTTCTCTGCCATTCACAGGGTTTTTAATGGCTGATTTTTTGGGGAGCGGGTTGCCATTTCTTCTCCCAAGCCTGGCGTTCCCAGGTGGTCTCCCATCCAAGCACTAACCAGGCCTAACCCTGCTTAGCTTCTGATACCTGACAGGGTCGGGCGCCACAATGGTACTGCTGCAGGCTCGATGACAATGGCCAAGTTAAAAAATGATGTTCATGAAACTTCCACCTATGACAGATGTAGAGATTTTAATTTTGTTTTAATCTCTGATACTCTCCAGAAAGAGCTGTTATGTCCATTTTTGCCGATGGCCATATACATATGTAGCTGACCCCGTTTCAAAGGCCTCCATTTGTGATTTCTTTACGGTGGTTTCCAAACTCACATTTGATGAAAATGGAAGGTTGACTGTTGGCCCCTTAATCTCAATTTCTTCTTCAGCTCCTTCAGTGAGAGGCCCTAACGGCACATGTTGAACTTCAGACAGCAAGTATGCCTAGCATGAGTTATAGTCTACATATCTATCCTTAGTGGGAGCCCCACACTCACTGCCTCCATTTACCCCAGTGTGCCACACAGGTGTGTTATCATTTTACCTGTGTGTCAGGATGTGGACACAATTCAGGGGGGCTTGAAGGCCATGTAGTAGTAAAAGACATGGAGTCAAGGGTGGAGCTGTCCAGATACCGTCTTCTGGTTCTCTGTCTCCAGTAGAGTTACAATACTGAAATGATTTTGTTGTTGTTGGTGGTGGTGGTGGTGGTTGCTCATAGTGACCCTCCTAGGGTTTTCAATGGCTGATTCTTTTGGGATCATTTTGGGAATGGATTGCCATGTCCTTCTCCCATTTTTGTGATGATTGGGACATTTTTGTGGTGCTGGGGATCGAACCCAGGGCCTCAGAGACCACAAAGCCGCAGACTACCTACTGAGCTAAACCGCAGCCCCCGAAATGATCTTGTAATTGTAATAACGCTAAAAGCAAACTTGGGGTGGGTGATATCTTAGTTGTCTGCTGCTATAACAGAACATCACAGACTGGTAGTTATAAACAGTAAAAGTTTGTTCAGCTCACGGTTCTGGAAGCTGGGAACTCCCTGTTCAGGGTCCACGACTGGTGACGGCCTTCTTGCTGCATCAGGGCATGGTAGAAGAACAAACAAACATGTGTAAGACAGAGAGATAAAAATCAGACCGAATTCATCTTTTCTGTCCCCCGAGATAACCTACCCACTCCAGTAATAATGGCCTTAATCCAGCCATGTAGGTGGAGCTCTTATGACCTCGATGTTGTTGTTAGGTGCTGTGAAGTCATGTCTGAATCATAGCGATCCTCATAAAGTTTTCAATGGCTAATTGTTTTGAGATTGCCTCGGGAGTGGATTGCCACGTTCTTCTCCCATTATGGCCTAGTAGCCACCTCTTAAAGGTCCCACCCGTTACTAGAGTTCCTGTGGCAATTAAGTTTCAACATGAGTTTTGGAAAGAATGTTCAAAGCACAGCAGGGGATACACATTTATTTTACTGTTGTTTTTGTTTGTTTTAGTTAACCCAGCGGGACAATAAGTTAACTGTGATTAGTCAAATAGCAACTACTTTTAGAGAGACAAAAGTATAAAAGGTGAGTAACTCTTATGCAGAGATTGAGTGGGGCCCCTTGAGGATGTGTAAAATCTTCTTTTTGCCCTACCCCCATCCTTCTTGAACACTGCATTTGAGCCTGTCTTCTCTGTGCACAGTTGGGCCTCTTAAATAAAACTTGTCCATTAAGTGCTATTCAATGTCATTTATTTATGAACAAATAAACTGGAAATGCACAGAGCACTTCCGTGGCAACTGCTTCTCTTAACCCACAAAATAAATAATTTAGTGAGAAGGTGAAGTTCTTAAGACTGCCTTAGAAGAGTGCTTACTAGCGAGGCGGGCAGCTCAGTGGTAGGGCACTGGCCTAGCAAATGTGCAGCCCTGAGTGCTGGAATCCTAGCATCAAAAAGAGGGAGAGAGCGCCGGGCGAGTGGACTGTAATCCAAGCAGCTCGGGAGGTGGAGGCAGTAGGATCGCAAGTTCGAGACCAGAGGCCGTCTACATAATTTAGCGAGACCCTGTCTCAAAAAGTAAAAAAATAGGCTGGGGTGCAGCTCAGTGGTCCAGCACTTGTAGAGCATGCAAGCGTGAGGCCCTGGGTTCAACCCCCAGTACCAAGAAAAAAAAGAGAGAGAGAGAGAGAGAGAGAGAGAGAAAAGAAAGAAAAGTGCTTAATATTTCAAGGGCCTTTCTGTAGGTTGAAAAACTATAACATTATTAATAGTAATATTTCAAAGACTTTTATTTGTAAATGGGCTTCAGAAAAATGTTGAGGTCTGTTTTTTTTTAATGTTTATTTTTTTATTCAATTCTTTTTTTATTGGAAATTTTTAATGTACACCTTGATGTGATTCATTCTGACATGCTTTTCATTGTGACATTTCCATATATGCATTTTGTTGTACATTATTCATATAGATTCCCCCTTACCCTCTTGTACACTCCCCCCATCCCATCCCCCCATCAAAGACTTCTCTACCATTTACTTGTCTTTTTATGGTAATATTTTTCTATATATCCCTGGGTTCCAGTTCTGTTTAAGATAGAAACTTTTCCTGCAGTGAACTTTCTTTTTACCTTGTCAGAACTATTACATGCATTTTCTAGACCATCTATAATAGTACCATTCTTATCTCTTTTTTTTTCTTTTATTATTATGATCCGACCTTTTGTTGTTTTATTTTATTAAACACAGCCGAGCACTGTCTCATTGTAAGATGACGTTGTTACTCCTGTGGGCCATCCAGGCCAAGCTGCCTGGTTCTCTTTGTAGCTGCTTAGGATTCTGCATCCAAGTAGCAGAGACAGAGAAGACAAACACAGCCACCCCTTCTGATTCTTCTAGGTTCATCCTCCAGGGCCTTCTGACAGTGTGGCTTTTCCCTGGGCTGAGTTTGGAGAGTAAGTCCTGCCCCTTCCTCTCTAAACCCAGGCAGGTTCTCACTGGCAGCGCAGCCTGGAGCCCAAGATAGACTGCAGGACTTCTTAAGACCAGTGGCTATTGAATTAACCTGTTTTTCCTTTTTATAATTTAACTACTAATTTGATTGGAAGCAAGAAACTGACCCAGATTATTTAAAAGATAGAAAGGGAACTTTTTCCCCATTTCCTTTTCTGTTTTTTGCTTTGTTTTGTTTTGTGGAGACAAGGTTTCACTATGTAGCCCAGGCTGGCCTTGAACTCTGGATCCTCCTGCCTCAGCCTACTGGGCCAGGTCAGCTCATGAGGTGTAATGATACGTGAATGGTTGATGTAACAGGCACAGGACTCTGATGTTGGGTGTTTGAGATGTTTTTGGGTTGGTGGGTGGGTTTTACACTATTTTAAGGTTTCACTCATAATTTAGTTGAATCTTGAAGGATAACAAAAAAGAACCAAGATGGTTAGAAGGGGAGAAGCCTGCTCCTGGGAGAGGGAAGGAAACAAAGTCACCTATGCACAACTGCAGAAGAGACTGTGCGGGAGTTGGAGAGCGAAGTTAGAGAGCCGTAGGTGCTACCATAGGGCCAGGGCAGAGCGCGGAAGATCCCGCCTGGCAGCAGGTGACCTGAGAAGAGGCCGCCAACTAGCCCAGCAGGGGAGCAACCTGGGAAGGAGGAGGGGCGTGGCTTTGATCCTTATAACCACCTGGAGGTGGAGATAAGCTCCTGTCCCTCCCTGCTGAGGAAGGGATGTGGAAGGGAACTACAGCGATGTGCACAGGCGGCGCACAGGCAGCGCACAGGCAGCGCAGTGACTGAGAACTGGGCAGCTGTTATTGTTGTTGTTGTTTGGTGCCAACGAGTCTGTATCCAACGCATAGTGACCCTTCGTACAACAGGCGAAACACGATTATCAGTGCTCCTTTGCTGTTCATAGGGTTTTCAATGGCAGATTGTTTTTGGGGAGTGGGTTGCCAGGTCCCTCTCCCAAGCCTACAGCACCTGGTGTTCCCAGGCGGTCTCCCATCCCAGCATTTACCAGGCCCAACCCAGTTTAGCTTGGGAAGTCTGACAGGATCTCAGACACTACAGGGGTACAGCTGCGGACGTATAGCTGCTGTTGTTGTTGTCAGGTGCCGTCGCCGTGGAGTCATTTCCGACTCATAGTGACCCTCATAGGGTTTTCAATGGCTGATTGTTTTGCGATTTCCTTGGGATTGGATTGCCATGTCCTTCTCCATTTTTGTTGTGCTGGGAATGGAAACCAGGACCTCAGAGACTGCAGAACGGTGCTCTACCAACTGAGATAATTCCCAGCCCATATATAGCCATTAGGAGACATAATAAGCTAAAAGATAGAAACCATAAGGCAAACGAGCTGGGAGAGAAAGGAGGAAGTCCAGATGGGCCCAGGCCAAATCCTCTCCCTTGCTCTTCCCGGGGCATCCTTGGTTCCCTAGTGATGTTTCTTCCCACCAGCCCACCCCGTTAGCCTTTAGAACCAATGCTATGGTCTAAGGAGCAGCAAACGTTGCTGTGAAGCATCAGAGTAAGGGTTTTAGGTTTCACAGGCCACATCACCTTTAGAAAGGTTAATAAAACATAATTCTCAGCTAGGCACGTATGGACCAGGCACTCGGTGCCACAGTTAGCCACAGCCTGCTTCTCTCCTCTACATCTGAATAAAGACATCAGAGTGGCAACCCACTTCCAAAGAATACTGAGTATTGCAGTGAGTATGTGCCTGCCGAAGTAAACTGCTGGTGTATTGAAGGGCATTGAGGCAAGGGCAAGTTTTCAAGACAAAAATGAAAAGGATTGCATCAGATATTTTGAAATAATTGTCCATGCTCACAATGATTAATAACAAGAGTGACATCAGTCTGAGGTTGAAGAGACAGTCACTGGGCAGATGTCCTTTTCCTTTTTTTTTTTTTTTCTTTCTTTCTATCTCTCTTCCCCCCCCCCAGTATTGGGGGTTGCCCCAGGGCCTTTGCACCTGTTAGGCAAGTGCTCCACCACTGAGCTAAACCCCCAGCCATCGTTCTTCTTTTTTAAAATAATTCACAGAAAAGTAGGTTTCAGTTTTGAAGGTGATATTCAAATTGAGTAAAACATTTCATGGAGAGTATCAACGAAAAATGTCACTTTCCAAACCAGTTTGTCACCTCACAATCTTGCATTCAGTTTCACTATTTTAAAATTTAAACGGAAATAAAATGGTGGTCATGTATATTGAGGGAAGTAAGTCACTCGGGTCCTAGTTCTTCATCTCAACAACAAGCACGTTGGCCCAGTTCACCTTGAACATCCTGTTGAGGGCAGCAGGGTACTTCGCAGCATGGGCAGCAGACATGGGCTGTGCCCTGGATCCCGACATTCTGAAGTCTTCGGAGCTTACTGTCCACCAAAGTGTGTACTTAAGGCCACCTGTGTGCAGGGCTAACTTAAACATAAAGCACTTGATCCCATGGAAATTTAAGGATCCCAAATCCTCACGATGACAAAGATTAATCTGAACACCATGTACCATTGGAGCCGCTTTGATCGCGGTGAGAGGAAGCGCCATCCAAAGAAGGGGAAGATATAGGGCCATGTGTGCACAGGGCCACGTGGAAAGCCAGAATGCAAGCTTACAAGAAGATGGATAATAAAAGCAGCCAAATGTGAAGCGCACATACATACCGTACATTCTTGAATCAAGTCTGCATCCTTTCCACAGTTTCAGAGGGCTACAAAATCAGATGAGAGCAGGGTGGAGAGATCTCTCAATTGTGCCTGTGATTCTGATCTGATTTTGTAGCCTTCTAAAACTGTTAAAACGAAGGGGACAAAATTCAGGAATACATAGGATGTTTTGTGTGTGTGTATGTGTGTTGTTGTTTTGTTGTTGTTAGGTGCCGTCGAGTCAAGTCCGACTCATAGCAACCCTATGTACAGCAGATCAAAACACTTCCCGATTCTGTGCCAGGCAAACGATCTTATTTATGTTTAAGCCCATTGTTGCAGACACTGTGTCAATCCTTCTGGTGGAGGGTTTTCCTTTTTTTCACTGACCTGCCACTCTCTCAAACATGATGTCTTTCTTCAGGGATTGGTCCCTCCTGACTACATGTCCAAAATAATGTAAGAGACAGTCTAGCCATCCTTGCTTCCAAGGAGCACTCTGGTTGCACTTCTAGGACAGATCTGTTGGTTCTTTTGGCAGGCCATGGTATATCCAACAGTCGTCTCCCTCACCATAATTCAAAAGCATCAATTCTTCTCCTGTCTCCTTTGTTCAATGTCCAGCTTTCACAACTATATGTGGCTGAAAATACCATCGCATGAGTCAGGCGCACCTTCTTCAATGTAACATCTTTGCTTTTCAATACTCTAAAGAGATCTTTTGCCACAGCTTTTCCCAGAGCAATGTGTCTTTTGATTTATTGACTGCTGCTTCGTGGGTGTTGATTATAGAGCCAAGCCAAGCAAAATCATGGACAACCTCAATCTGTTCTCCATTTATTGTGAAGTTGCATACTGACCCAGTTGTAAGGATTTTTGTTTTGTTGATGTTCAGTTGCAATCCATACTGAAGGCTATGATGTGTGTGTGTGTGTGTGTGTGTGTGTGTGTGTGTGTGTGTGTGTGTGTTGTTAGGTGCCGTCAAGTCAGATCTGACTCATAGTGACCGTATATACAACAGAACAAAACACTTCCGGACACTGTGCCACGCCTGGCATCATTATCAGTGCTTCTCTGCTATTCACAGGGCTTTCGATGGCTGATTGTTTCAGGAGTGGGAGGCCAGGTCCTTCTCCCTCCAGCACCTGGTGTTCCCAGGTGATCTCAATTTGAAAAAATGTCAAACTATATATTTTATGTGTGTGTTGTTGTTGTTGTTAGGTGTCGTCGAGTTGGTATCCAACTCATAGTGACCCTCATAGGGTTTTCAATGGCTGACTGTTTCAGGTTTGCCTTGGGAGTGGATTGCCAGGTCCTTCTCCCATTTTCGAGGTGCTGGGAATTGAACTCGGGACCTCAGAGACTACAGAGCAGCGCTCTACCAACTAAGCTAAATCCCAGCCCCATATGTGTGTGTACCTCTCTGTATATACATATATACACACATGCCATTAAAACTTAACGTAATCATTTGATGTGTTTTCAGGGAAATGTGTTTATCAATGTCATCGTCTAGAATTGCTGACACACAATGATAATAAATCAGATTAACTTTTTTTTTTTTTGCGCGGTACTAGGGGTTGAACCCAGGGCCTTGTGCCTGCATGCTTTGCAAGTGCTGGACCACTGAGCTGCGCCCCCAGCCCGCTTTTTTTAACTTTTTGAGACAGGGTCTCGCTATGTTACACAGACTGCCTCTGGTCTTGAACTTGCAATCCTCCTGCCTCCACATCCCAAGCCGCTGGGATTACAGGCGTGCGCCCCTGTGCCCGGCAATCAGATTAACTTTTAGTCGCTTGTTTTAAATCCCATGCATACCATGGCCCAGCATTGCGGGTTATGGGACAGTGAGCTCCCCTGCTCTGTACCTTGGCACCCCCACCTCCCACAGTGTGCAGTGGTGCCCATGGGGCCATGCTCGACTCTTGGAACTGCCCAGCAACCATCTCCACCTGTTGCAGCCACAGCTGCTTCCATTATCCTAAACATGAGACCTGGACACAACCTCCACCCTCCCCATTCTCGGGCCAGTGACCTAACTTCCTAGTTCACCAAGGAAATTATTTTTTCCCTCAGTACTTGGGGGTTGAACCCAGGGCCTTGCACATACTTTGCAAGTGCTGCATCCACCCCAAGCCCATTTTTTAGTTTTTATCTTGAGACAGAGCCTTGCTAAGTTATTCAGGCTGCCTCTAGCCTCGAGCCTGTGATCCTCCTGCCTCTACCTCTCAAGTTGCTGGGATTACAGGCTGAGCCACCATGCCTGGCCTCACCAAGGAAATCAAACCAGCAGATGTAACTTTGCTTCCCACCACTTACCATTTTAGCGCCACACCCCTCCTCTCCTTTCCCTGGGCCCAGAAGACAGGTCTCTCTCATTAAGACTAACTTGTCTGCCGGGCGCAGTGGCGCACACCTGTAATCCCAGCGGTTTGGGAGGCAGAGGCAGGAGGATGGCAAGTTCAAGACCAGAGGCAGTCTGTGTAACTTAGTGAGAACCTGTCTCAAAAAGTAAAAAAATGGGCTGGGGATGCAGCTCAGTGGTCCAGCACTTGCAAAGCATGCAAGCGCGAGGCCCTGGGTTTAAACCCCAGTACCACAAGGAAAAAAAAGACTAACTTGTCTCAAAATTAGCCAACGTCCCTCCCTCCTCCCTCCCCTGCTCCATCAAAAGTCACTCACTGCACTATTTCCAAGATAATAATACTTAATACAGAATGGATGTACAGAAGAAACAGGTTTAACTGGGTGCATGGCACGTGACTGTAACCTAAATGACTTGGAAAGCTGAGAAGGGAGGATTGTAAGTTTTGGAGGCCAGAGGCAGCCTGTGCAACTCAATGAATCCCTGTCTCAAAATAAAAAATAAACCTAGGTGTGGTGGCGCACACCTATAATCCCAGCACTCCAGCGTCAGAGGCAGGAGGATCAATGTAAATTTGAAGCCAGCCTGGGATACATATTGAGTTTCAGGCTATCCTGGAATACACACCAAGACCCTGTCTCAAAAAAACAAATAAAATAAAATATAAACTAAAAAGGGGGGCTGGGCTGCAGCTCAGTGGTAAAGTACTTGGTGGCATGTGTGAGGCCCTGGATTTAACACCCCTAGTACTGAAAAAGAAAGAAAGAAAGAAAGAAAGAAAGAAAGAAAGAAAGAAAGAGAGAGAGAGAGAGAAAGAAAAAAGAAAGAAAAAGAAACAGGTTTTCATAAAAACACTTCATCTTATGAAAAACTAAGGGTGTTAGCCGGGTGCGGTGGTGCATGCCTGTAATTGCACCGGCTCGGGAGACAGAGGCAGCAGGATCGCAAGTTCGAGGCCAGAGGCAGTCTGCATAACTTACTGAGACCCTGTCTCAAAAAGTAAAAGAATGGGCTGGAGGTGCAGCTCAGTAGTCCAGCACTTGCAGAGCATGCAGACATGAGGCACTGGGTTCAACCCCCAGTACTGCAAAAAAAAACAAAAACAAAAACAAAAACAAAACTAAGGGTATTCCTCAATCCACATGACAAAGATTACTCTGCATGTCATGTGACATTGGAGCCACTTTGATCATGACGGGAGATAGCACTACCCAAGGAAGATGAAGATATTTCTGTTTTGGCGTTCAACAAAATCATTTGCTATGTGTATTTCAGAAAACCTTGGAAAATGTACACGAGTCATGAAGATGTCGGTCATGATTTCGAAGACGATCCCAAGAATAAGAAGACGCTTAAGCCCAACCTGAACATTGATGGCGGCTGGGCTTGGATGATGGTCCTTTCCTCTTTCTTTGTGCACATCCTCATCATGGGCTCGCAGATGGCCCTGGGCGTCCTCAACGTGGAGTGGCTCGAGGAATTCCACCAGAGCCGCGGCCTGACCGCTTGGGTCAGCTCCCTGAGCATGGGCATCACCTTGATTGTGGGTACGTTCCAGCGCCACCTGTTGTAAAACTGAATGGTTATAAAATGACAATTCCCTGCTGTAAGTAATGCTTTCTATTGTTGAAATGTAGTAGATATTAGACGTTAGTGATGTTACCGTTTTTTTTTTAATTGTGGTAAAATATGTTGCTGTTGTTAGGTGCCACTGAGTCGGGTCCTACTCCTAATGACCCTCATAGGGTGTTCGTATACAAAGCATAAAATTTACCTTTAAACCATTCTTTAAGGATACAGTCAGTGCCATTTTTAATGCATTCACGTTATTGTACAACCATCACCATCATCCATTTCCAGAACGTTTTTTCAATTGTCCCCAACCACACATCTATACTCATTAAACACTAACTGCCCATTGCCACCTCCCCCAACCCTTGGCCTCCACCACCTATTTTCTGTCTCTATGAATTTGACTGTTCTAGGTACTTCATGTAATTGGAATTGTAAAATAGCTGTCCTTTTGCATGATAGAAATATTTGAATGTTGTAAATATTTGGAGTATTTAAAAAATCAATTGATTTATAAAATTCTTTTGAGACAGGGTCTCCCTATGTAGCCCAGGCTAGCCTTGAAGTCATGTTCCTCCTACTTCAGCCTCTTGAGGGCTGGGATTAGAGTCGTGTGCCACCACATTTGGCTGTGTTTAACTTTGATGAATATTTTTAAAGGATAAAAGTTTAGAGGAAACACTATAAAAGTCAACTAACAGTCTTGTTTCAGATTTCTAATATTTTTTATTTGAAAGGCAGTACATCTATGATTGAAAAATCTCTTAAATTGTTTCAAGAAATGTTACTGATATAGCTAACAGGAAGAGTAAATATTCTTGTATTTTCCAGTTAAGCCTAAACATATAACAATCCTTGAAACCAATTCTTATTGAATAGTTGAATATACTAATACAGAAAGTTATTATAATTATAATGTTATTATGGCTAACCATAATAACATTATTCCCGGTTTGGGAACCAAAAATCTTTTACTGTCAACTAATATTTAATTATCATGTATTATAGCCAGGTGCTTTCCTTTATATTATCTTGTTCAATTTTATTTAATTCTCTCAACAATCCTCTCGGGTAATTACCACCATACCGTAATGATTGTCAGTTGTTTCACCTAAAATAAAAGCTATGTCTTTATATCTATTTTGTTTTAATTTAAAATATTTGTATTTCATACTGGAAACAAAAGATCTCCCACCTTTTTCTGGTTTTGTGAGTATGTGTATAACAGGTGTATGTGTGTTCAATGGGACTCTGGATTTTCAGTGATTTCCATATTAGCAATTCATTGCTTGAATACAGTTCAAAGATTTGTCGATGTTAGCATTCAATAAGTGTTATATTGTTAAAGCGAACAACGTGGACAGTGTTAGTGCAAATGACAGAAAATGAGGACAAAGCGTTATTTCTCAAGATGTGTGGAATGCACATGTGTGTTTACCAAAAGGATTAGTACTCATCTGGTTTTTAAATTAAACAAGAGCACCAATATGTATGTGAGAGGATTGTTGAGGAGTCATTTTTGTCTGTAACATTATGGACTGGCTCCTTCAACTTGGCGTTGGTCTGGTTAAAACTGGGACCATAGCCAGGTGTGGTGGTGCACACCCGTAACCCCAGAAATCAAGAGGCTAAAGCAGGAGGAGTCTGGGATCGAGGCCAGTTATATAACGAGAACTTCTCTTTAGAAGAATCTTATTTTTCATATGAAAAAGGCAGGCAAGTTTCCTTTAGTGTAAAAAATATTCTGGTTTCATGATGGCTATGATTTTACCATCTCCATAAGTTAAGAAAGGAAAATTATGTTTCTAGAACACTTAAAATCCAGCTTTCTTACCTTTTTAAAAAAAAAAAAAAAACCAAGTACCACAAAAAATAATAATAATAATAACTACACCCAACTCATAGGAGTGGTGAAATGCAATGGTCATTTTTAATGTAATTGGAAGGATAAATGTTATTTGAGAATCCTTGAATTCTATTTTTGGGGGAGGGTCTTGGGGATGGAACCCCAGCGCCTTGCACATACTTTGCAAGTGCTCTGTCATGGAGCTGCCACTTCAGTTCTTTTCTTTTTGTTGTTTTAAATTTTGAGTCAGGGTCTTGTTAAGTTACACAGGTTGCCTCTGGCCTTGAACTCACGATCCTTCTGCCTCCACCTCCCAAGTCGCTGAGACTAAAGGTGTGTACCGCTGCGCCCCTCGACAGTCCTTGAGTTCTGTACAGCAAAATTTCAGATTGTAGTCTGACATTTCTACAGGGAGAGCTGCCTGCCAGATAAACATCTTTTGCCTTGAGTCTCAGACATTATAACACAACAAGGCTTGTTGTTGTTGTTAGGTCCCATTGAGCCATGTCCGACTCATGGCGACCCTCATAGGGTTTTCAATGGCTGATTGTTTCTGGATTGCCTCGGGAGTGGGTTGCCACATCCTTCTCCCACTTTTGAGGGGCTGAGAATTGAACCCGGGACCTCAGAGACTGCAGAGGGGCACTCTACCAACTGAGCTATTTCCCAGCCCCAACAATGCTTGCTGTTATGTAAATGAAAGCCCTCTTATCTCTCATGACCTTAAGTTATTGTTCATTATCCTGAGCATCCTGACACAGGGGAGCTGCAGATTTGTTGAATAGCATGAGGGAACTTTTTTAAGCTGGTAAAGAATATGACAACTCTCCTTTCCTTAGCACCTGGTCTGCATGCCAGGTATACATACCATTTGATCCTGCAGCACTGAAGGCTAGACCATCATTTCTATCCCACAGAGGCAGAACATGCAACACTCAGAGACAGCAAGTAACTTACCAGAGATGGAACAGCCAGAAAGTATAGGACAGGCTCCAAACTTGGTCTTTTGGACGCCAGAATTGTGTCCTTAATGGCCTTGTGCCTGCCGCTGTATCAAGTGAGAACTGAAAAAATATTTGAAGTGCAGAAAAATAAAAGCATTTTCATTTTCTGATCATTGTAAGCACATTTGGATTACCTATTTTAAATTAAAAAAAAAAACATGAATTATGCTGCAGTAGTTGAAAGCCATCTCTTTCTCGGTCAGCAGTTTGCATGTGATAAATCCAATGAATGGGCACTGTTTCCTTCCTCACTCGTGTGGATTCACCAGTGTTATTCCAGAGGCCCCCACTTTACACAAAATGTAATCAGAGCCGGGCGCAGTGGCACACGTCTGTAATCCCAGCAGTTTGGGAGGTGGAGACAGGAGGATCGCAAGTTTGAGAACAGAGGCAGTCTGTGTAACTTAGGGAGACTCTGTCTCAAAAAGTAAAAAAATGGGCTGAGGTGCAGCCCAGTGGTCCAGCACTTGCAGAGCATGCAGGCGGGAGGCCCTGGGTTCAGCCCCCAGTATCGCAAAAAAAAAAAAAATAATAATAATAATGTAATCGGTAATCACCTATGGAGTCTTCATGAGGACAGCTCTTTGAATAAGTCTTCGTGGACGCAGTATTGGTAGGGGAATCCATCTGCTGCAAAAGATGATTTATTTGCTAAGTAGATTTAGATTTGTGGTTGTCATTCCTGGCTGCCGAGCAGAACTACCTGGAGGGCTTTTAAAACTCCTGATGCTCAGGCTGCACCTGGACCATTAAACAGAATTCCCTGGGATGGACTCCTAGTATCAGGATTTTCTTAAAGCTTCTAAGTGACTTCAGTGTTCAGCCAAGGCTTATGGCCATTGACTCAGAGGGGCCTAACTCTTCCTTTGCCTGCAGCCATAGCACTGTGGCTTCCGATCCCGTCAGATCTCGGAAGCTAAGCAGGGTCAGGCTTGGTTAGTACTCAGATGGGAGACCTCTGGGGAACACCAGGTGCTGTAGGCTTGGGAGATGGACTCAGCAACCTACTCCCAAAAATCAATCCGCCATTGAAAACCCTATGAATAGCGGAGAAGCACTGACAATAGTGTTTCACCTGTTGTACGGAGGATCACTATGAGTCGGATACTGACTTGACAGCACCTAACAACAACAACTCTTCATTTATGCCTGCAGTCATAACACTGTGGCATCTGATCCTGTCAGATGTCAGAAGCTAAGCAGGGTCAGGCCAGGTTAGTCCTTGGATGGGAAACTACCTGGGAATACCAGGTGCTGTAGGCTTGGAAGAAGGATCTGGCAACCCACTCCCAAAAAAACAGTCTGCCATTGAAAACCCTATGAATAACAAAGGAGCACTGACAATAGTGTTTCGCCCATTGTAGGTAGGTAGGGTTGCTATGAGATGGTCACTGACTTGATGGTACCTAACAACTGTTCATTTTCCTCTCACCCCTGAGATCAGGCGAGACTCAGAGCCTTCCTCTTCTCGCCTGAGTTTCTCCAGGCTATCAGATGCTGGGATGACTTTTGAGCATGTTCCCTGCAGCAATGTGACACCATGTCATGTGAGAAATGGCTCAAGATTCAGAGTCCTTCTAAGAGTACGAAGTCTGGCTGGGATGGTGGCGCAGGCCTGTAATACCAGCACTCGAGGGCCTGTGGCTGGAGGATCGACAGGAGCTTGAGGCCAGCCTGGTCTACATAATGAGTTTCAGGCCAGCCTGGGCTACACAGGGAGACCCTGTCTCAAGCTCCCCTGAAAGAGTGAGAAGTCTGATAATGTATGTAGTCTCATTCCAAAATATTCAATTACCCCACAAAAGTGTGAGTCACAGTCAAAGGACTGTATCTCGGTTTTATTCTTTTCCTCGTCCTTAGAGTGTGTGGGGAGTTCTTTTATTTTGTTGAAATGGTAATTGGATCTTGGCAATGCTAGCTGGCCATCAGGGAACAATACTTAGGAAATGAAACTGAGCCAGAAAGCTTGGGCTGACATGTTTTGTGTTTTTTTTCCTTTAAATGTCTGTATTTAATATCTGTGGAGGATCCACAGTATTTCTGGTCTGAGTCTGTCCATTTGTGAATCATAAATGACTGGAGCTCCAGCAGGCAAGAGTTGATTAGAAAGCCAAACTATTATCAGCTTAGTACTATCAACTGTTCCCATGTTAATGTTCTTATCGGTACACAGTTAACAGTTTATGTGTGATTTTTTTTCCGGTACTTGGGAGTTGAACTCAGGGCCTCATGCATGCTTTGCAATGGCTCTACCACTGAGCTGCACCCTCAGCCCCTTTTTTATGTTTTATCTTCAGACGAGGTCTTGCTAACATATGCAGGTTCCCTCTGGCCTTGAACTCAAGATCCTCCTGCCTCTGCCTATGAGTCACTGGGATTACAGGCATGCACCACCAAGCCTGGATTTCTGCCTGATTTTTAAAATTCCTCTGTACGTGGGTATTTACACTGACTTGGGAATATCTTCTTTTTTCTCAAATACCTTCGTAATGCAATATTTCATAAACGTACAACGTCAGAAAAACTTGCTTGTGGGCCCATTCTGTAATGTGGAAAATACTGCACTGTGACCTGTGGGCTTTTCATATTTTAAAGGGCTATTAACAGCAAACAAATGAGTCATGCATTTTTCTTCTTGGTCACTTGGTCATCCAAGTTTGGTGTGATCAAATGACTATGGGTTTAGAAAAATAAAAATATGTATAAGAAGTCAAAGAAGTATCTTTAGCTTATAGAATCTGAATTTCAGTTACCCCAGTTACCTCAGATTTTTATACCTATGGGGTTTTATATATTATTTATTTCATCCGCATATTTAATAATGCATGGGGTTTAGCTCAATTTGTACAGTGCTTGCTCTGCACTCTCTGAGGCCCTGGGTCCCATCCCCAGCACCGCAAAAATGGAACAAGGACGTGGCAATCCACTTCCAAAGCAATCCCCAAACAATCGGCCATTGAAAATCCTATGAATAGCAGAGAGGCACTGACATAGTGCCAGGCATGGCACAGTGTCAGGTAGTGTTTCTTTCTGTTGTACATAGGGTATCTATGAGTCAGACCTGACTTGACGGCACCTAACAACAACAGCATGTATTACATTTATACAGAATATATTTAATATATATAAAGTCCATTCTAAGAAGTTTAGCTACCTAATTATTTTCAGTAATGTTGTTGTTGTTGCTAGGTGCCGTTGAGTCGGTGTCCAACTCATAGTGACCTTGCATGGAACAGGTGAAACACTATCGTCAGGGCTTCTCTGCTGTTCATAGGGTTTTCAATGGCAGATTGATTTTTGGGAGTGGGTTGCCAGGTCCTTCTCCCTTTTCAGTAATGAGGCAGGTTAAATTATTAAGTCTTTACACCCATAATGTTTAGGATTAGGCACTTAAAAGCACTAGAAATGGCTTGGGGGTAGCTCAGTGGTAGAGCACCTTGCTAGCATGTGTGAGGCCCTGGATTCAATCTCTGGCACAATGAAAAAACAAAGCAAACAAACAAAGAACAATAGACCAAATAAACCCACTAACAGAATGTGTTCCCTCATATGCACATAAAAATAGTTAGAATTTTAATTTGATTTTAGTTCAGGCTAAAGGAGGAAGCTCCTTAGAGCTCAATTACTTTTTAACTTGAAAGAGTCCCACCTGAGTATAAGGTTTCAGAATATATAAATAGCAATGAAAAAAAAAAAAAACAAGGTGATGTTTCAAATGAGCCATCTTTCTGAATATTGAGTCCTGTCTCATGTTGAATTGCTATCTGGATTGCACAAGACAAGACATCAGAAATTACCCTTGAATCAGGAAGAAAACGAAGAAGACAGTTAAAAACCAGAGCATCAGAGTTGAGGAAGCATCTGGAAGGTATATCAGATAAACTGTGCTAGTGTGCGTATTGTCACATCTTTGCGCTACGAAGTATGCTCCGGGACCTCCACGCAGTGTCATGAACGCATAGCCCGATGGGTCCAGTCAGGGTCTGGGAGAGGCAGCAGGAGTTGAGTTGAAACAATGACCATGAGGCCATTTCTGCTTGATTTGTTTGTGGATGTCCCCAGGATAACACGCAGTAGGTTCTCTGAATGAAGCTCAGGGGTGCTGAGAACCCTTTTCCTACGCTCCCTTTATTGTTGTTGTTGTTGTTAGGCGCCATCAAGTCAGTATCCGACTCATAGTAACACTCATAGGGTTTTCAATGGCTGTTTCGGGATTGCCTTGGGAGTGGATTGCCAGGCCCTTCTCCCATTTTTGCGGTGCTGGGAATTGAACTCCGGACCTCAGAGACTGCAGTGCAGCGCTCTACCCACTGAGCTAAATCCCAGCCCGCTCCCTTTATATCTGGAGTTAAAAACTCTAATATATAAAGAGGCCAAATAACGTAAGTGAGGCCAGGAGGCCAGGTATGTGACCAGAGGGAAGAGCGGAGACTGTGATCACCTGGACAGGGTGGACCCAGTCAAACGGGCTGGCCACTACGTGGCTCCAGCTGGTTTGGGCTATTGGGGAAGGTAGTCTGTGTTATCACTGGATTTTTTTTGTGAATTCTTTTGTTTGTCTGATTTTTTGCAGTCCTTGGGGGTTGAGCCCAGGCCTGGCACATACTTTGTGAGTTTTCTACCCCTGAGCTACACCTCTGGCCTCTTTTTTGTTTTTTATTTTGAGTCAGGGTCTCACTAAGTTACTCAGGCTGCTTCTGGCCCCGAATTCACAATCCTCCTGCCTCTGCCTTCCAAGCCACTGGGATGACAGGCGTGTACCACTGTGCCCAGCTGAATTCTCTTAATTTTTAAATGTTGGCAACTGATTCCAAACATTGTCAAGACTTGCTTGGGGTCAATAAAATGCCTCCATAGGCTGGATAGTGCCCTTAGACCACTAGTTAAGGACGTAGACAGAAAAATGGACCTGTGAGCTGGGCGCGGTGGTGCACACCTGTAATCCCAGAGGCTTGGGAGGTGGCGGTGGGAGGATCACAAGTTTGATTGAGACCAGAGGCATTCTGTGTAATTTAGCAAGACCCTGTCTCAAAAAAAGTTAAAAAATGGGCTGGGGGTGCAGCTCAGTGGTCCAGCACTTGCAGAGCATGCAAGTGCGAGGCCCTGGGTTCAAGCGCCAGTATCGCCAAAAAAAAAAAAAAAAAAAAGAAGAAGAAGAAGAAGGAGGAAAGAAAAAGAAAAAAAGAAATAAAAAAGAAAAGAAAAATGGACCTGTCTGTCTGTTTGACTCAGGGTAGAACTTTGTGCTCTCTGATGAGCTTATTTACATCCATCTTTACATGCTAAGATGTTCTTGTACTTAAAGTCTTGTTTTGTTTCTGCCTCACTTAACAGTTCTGGTCATGTTTTCTTCTTTGTCTTTGCATGAGGATTCACTAAGAAAACATGGAAAATAAAGCGCCACTAGTCAATTCCTTTTCCAATGCTTTGTGGCAGGGCCTTTCATCGGCTTGTTCATTAACACCTGCGGCTGCCGAAGGACCGCCATCGTCGGAGGGCTGGTGAACTCCCTTGGCTGGGTGCTGAGCGCCTACGCCACAAGCGTGCATTATCTCTTTATTACTTTCGGAGTGGCGGCTGGTAAGCATGCTTTTTTTACAGAATTGATTCAAATGTGTTATTGGGCATTTTGGCAATGAATTTAATTGTGGAGAAAAGAGACCCATTAAGCCATTCCATTCTGTCTCCTCCACCCCACCTCACCCTCCACTCCAGGAAATCCTCTCTGGGCAAGTGCTCTACCACTGAGCTACATGCCAGCCCGTGAAGTACTTTTTAATGTAAGGTGTTGAATGTGCTTTAAGTATGGGAAGCTGATCTAACAACAGTACTTGTCCTCCCTGATAGAACTAAATTAAGTTTTCAATGCTAGGTTCTACATGCTAGATCTTTCTATGAGGAACAGGAAAAGGAGGATAATAACACATACTTGTTGTTGTTGTTAGGTGCCGTGGAGTCGGTATGCGACTCATAGCGACCCTCATAGGGTTTTCAATGGCTGACTGTTTGGGGGATTGCCTTGGGAGTGGATTGCCAGGCCCTTCTCCCATTTTTGTGGTGCTGGGAATTGAACTCAGGACCTCAGAGATTGCAGTGCAGTGCTCTACCAACTGAGCTAAATCCCAGCCCAACACATACTTAGGTGAACAGATAAATGTTAAGGAAATTAATAATGTTCTCTCACTTAATAACTGTAGAGTCAAGCAAAAATCACAGAATAATAATTGACTCTTTCAGCTCTGCTCAAATTAAACCCACAGACATGTAGAGATTCTATGAAGCAAATCTAGAGCACGGGGAATAGATTCCCCAGGGAACAGATTAAAATTGAATGCTGGGCAGTGTGGTTTATGCGTTCACTCTGCAAAGTCTACTCCCAGTTATAATTTCCTTAATCAACACATAGTAGGACTCACACAGGTAAGTGGTCACTTCCTTCTGTAATCGTGTTTCAGTAAACCTAATTCAGCCTGATTCTTTTTGAGTACAGAGCTACAATCTTCTTGATAAATGACATAGTGAATGAGAGTTAAAATTTAGTTCGAGCCAGGCATGGTGGCCCATGCTATAATACCCAAATTCAGGAGGCTGAGGCAGGAAGTTTGAGTGTTCGAGACCAGTGTGGGCTCCACAGCAAGATCCTGTCTCAAAAAAAGGGGCGGGGAGTGTAGTTTGAAATTCTGGACTTTTTTTTTAAAAAAACCACTTATTAGCTGTATGACTTTGGGCAAATTACTTAACCTACTTACACCTCGGTTTCCTGACCTGCAAAATGGGGAGAATTTTGAGGGCCTGAAGCACATGGTTGTGTTAAAAGGGTTAAATGAGGTAATTTATATAAAGCACTTAGCCCAGTGCTTGGCATTTACAAAAGTGCTCAGTAAATGTTAGCTAATACTATATGAGGGGCTGAGATTTAGCTTAGTTGGTAGAGCGCTGCTCTGCAGTCTCTGAGGTCCCGAGTTCGATTCCTAGCACCACAAAAATGGGAGCAGGATGCGGCAATCCATCCCAAGGCAATCAGCCATTGAAAACCCTATGAGACTCACTATGAGTCAAAAACAACAACAATACTATATGAACATAGTATTATAATGGAAGTATTTTATTATATTATAAGCTTATGATAGCAGGAAGTGAACTCAAAAACCTACTATCTATATAAGTTGACAGGTTGTTTCTCTGTAATGTACATCCACACACATACATACGCAAAGCACTTTGATAGCTTTTGAAGCATAATTTGAAAACCATTGATCTGAAGGACAGGATGACAATTCTTTTTTTTTTTTTTTTCTTGCAGTACTAGAGGTTGAACTCAGGGCCCTCGCACTTACATGCTTTCCAAGTGCTGGACCACTGAGCTGCACCCTCAGCCCATTTTTTTTAAATTTTTTGAGCCAGGTTCTTGGTAAATTACACAGACTGCCTCTGGTCTAAAACTTGTGATCCTCCTGCCTCTGCCTCCCAAGTCACTGGGATTACAGGTGTGCACCACCACGCCCAGCTCTGGATGACAATTCTTTAAAAATAACTTAAGATACTTTCTCTGGGTGTTTTAGAAACTTTTCCCTATTACAGTTCAATGCCTAAAGCTACCTATCACTGAGATGTTTGTATTATAAATGAGGAAATCAACCTTCCTTTTTGGGAGATGAAGGAGCCACTCTGGGGTTTTGGGGGAGACACATAGGATCCTATAGGAACCAGATACAGCGGGGTTTGTTTAGATGTCTATGACTTCATCCTGAAAGCTGGGACTTGAGATTTGTTCTCATTGTTTAGAGACGCCTTTGGTCAGACTCTGTGTTTAAATAGAACTTTACTTATTAGTGTCCATTGCTTATTGAGCCTCAAGTAACAATGTCTCCATATTCATTTGTTTATTCATTCACTTATTATATAACACATATTTGTAGAGCCAGGGAAGTAGGAGGAAAATCAAAAGGCTGGCGACAGGAAAGTATTTCTTAAAATATTTTATTGCTGTCTTTTTATACAAGTAAAAAATCTGAAGGAAGTCTCTGAAAATAAGTATATCCGCCATGTACATAAGTGGGAAATTCAGATCAGATAGGGTGTATCTACAAAGCCCTGGTAGGCTGTCATTAATGAGGTGCATTGAAGCTAGCTAGCAATCTGGCGCCTATTTACAAGAGAAAAGGGTTGATAGAAACCTCTACCGCAAAAATCACCGCACAATTTACATTTAAAAGAGATTCTGCAGAAGCCGGGCTGGCGCACACCTGTGATCCCAGCACTCAGGGCGCTGAGGCAGGAGAATTGAGGTGAGTTCAAGGCAAGCCTTGTCTACCCAGCAAATTCCAGTCCAGTGTGGGCTACACAAATGACACCTTGTCGCAAAAACCCATCAATTAATTAATTAACTAATTAGTTTAAAAAGCAGAGTTTATTGATGACTTCTTCGTTCCATAAAGCATCTGAGGTAAGGGCCGTGTGTGTATATCTATCTGCATGTATTTTTTTAAACACTTAAGCGATTAAAATTTTATGAGACTGTCCTATTAAGCAAAAGACCACTGTCTCTTGAATACAGAGTATCTCAGCTTTGCCAGCTCTGATCTTCCTCCCTCCCTCCCTCCCTCTCCCTCTCTCTCTCAACTTGTGGGTACTTAGAGGTTGAACCCAGGAATCAAGCATGCTTTGCAAGCACTCTACCACTGGGCTGACACCCAGCCCATTTTTTAATTTTTTATCTTTTTTTTTTTTTGTGGTACTAGGGGTTGAACCCAGGGCCTCCCGCCTATATGCTTTGCAAGTGCTGGATCACTGAGCTGCGCCCCCAGCCCATTTTTTTTTTTTTTTTTAACTTTTAGAGACAGGGTCTCACTAAGTTACACAGACTGCCTCTGGTCTCCAACTTGCGATCCTCCCGCCTCCGCCTCCTGAGCCGCTGGGATTACAGGCCTGAGCCACCTGCGCCCGGCTTATTTCTTATCTTGAGACAGGGCCCGCTAAATTATGCATGCTTCCTGTGGCCTTGAACCTGCCATCCTGCTGCCTCTGCCTCCCAAGTCTCTGGGATGACAGGCATGAGCCACTGTGCCGAACCCAGCTCTGTTCTCTTGAGCTTTGTCTTGGAGGCCCTGCCTCCTCATCCACAGTGGCCCAGGACCTCAAGATCCTCTGTCCCTTCTGGGCTCCCTCCTGGGCCCAGTTTGCCAGGGTGTCAGCCCCTCCCCTAACCCTGGGTGTGGAGAACTGGGCCAGGTGCTTCCCCAATAGATCCCAAGGCCTGCCCAATAAGCTCTGGTGGTAACTATGCTAATTGTGGAGAGGAAGGTTGAATTAGGAAGGGGCAAATGCTCATAAGGGCATGAATGGGCAGTGTAATAGAGAAATGGATGCTTATAACATTGGGCACAGATTCTTTTCTCCTTATACACGGAAGTATTTGTTTTATACTAAGTAAGAATTAACATTGCTCTCATGTTTATGTCCCTGTTTCTATTAGTCATTTTATACCCCTGCTGTTTAGAAATCTGTTGTTGTTGTTGTTGTTGTTGTTGTTGTTGTTAGGTGCCATCGAGTCAGTATCTGACTCACAGCGACCCTATGTACAATAGGTGAAACACTATTTTCAGTGCTTCTTCTGCTATTCATAGGGTTTTCAATGGCAGATGGATTTTTGGGAGTGGGTTGCCAGGTCCTTCTCCCAAGCCTACAACTGCAGCTACGGCTGCAGGCTCAGAAATCTATAGCCATATTAAATTTAGGATATTACTGTCAGTGACAAATCAATCTTTTAAAATTAAAACTGATTTTGTGCCATTAGCAAAGGCCAAAGTATGACAAATTCCAAATGACCCAGTTGCCTCAACAAATAAAATTCAAGGGAAAAAAAAGAGAGAGGCTGAAAGAGACTTAACACAGGTATCAACCAAGAGCAATTTGTGGGCCTTCTTTGGATCCTGACTTAAACACACATTTTTAAAAACATAGTCACTTCTGAGACATTTGGAAATTTGAACATCTTCTGAGTATTTGATGATATCCAGAAATTATTTTTATTCAGATGAGATAATGATACTATGACTATGCTGTGTAAATAATTCTTACATTGGAAATTTATGCTGAAATATTCACACATGAAATAATATGTTCAGGATTTGCTTCAAAATAATACAGAAGAGCCCGGTGCTGTGGTACATGCCTTTAATCCCAGCAAATGGGAGGCAGAAGCAGGAGGATCACAGGTTCGAGGCCAGAGGCAGCCTGGGGAGCTTAGCAAGACCCTGTCTCAAACTACAAAGTAAAAAGTGGGCTGGGGATATGCCTTAATGGTTGGACGTATGTAGAAAACATGAGACCCCAGGTTCAACTCCCCCCCGGTACTGCAATAATAACAACAACAACGCAGAGGAGGTGGTTACAGAATGGACCACGAGTTGATAATTGTTGAACCTAAGTAATGGGTACAGGTTGTTGTTGTTGTTGTTGTTGTTGTTGTTAGGTGCCATCAAGTCCCCAAAATTGCCTAGTGATGCATTTCCCAGAGCATATCCACGTCATTAATCAACACATGACTATAAGAAGTTTTTCAGAATACCCATAGACGTATCCATTTTGCAACCAAGTTGTTTTTATACTTTAACCTTAGAAATGCAGAATTAGTCTTCTTTGAAAAAGATTGCTGCTATTTCAAATCCAGGTGTGGTGGCCCACCCCTGTAGTCCCAGCACTTGGAAGATTGAGGCAGAGGGCTCATGAGTTTGAGGCCAGGCTGGACTACATAGCAAGACCCTGCCTCAACTCCATCCCAAAAAGGGTGCAATTATTTCAAACTGTGAAATATTATCTTGACATAGAAATTGCTTGCATTCATCTGTTAGGTGCCAGACGGTATTCTGGGCACTTGAGTGAGACATCAGTGAACAAAACAAGAAAATCCCTGCCTTATAGATCTTGTAATCTAGCCAGAGGGAGATCGAGACCAATCATAAACAATACACATCATAAATATGTAAATCATATGACTAAGTACCATTGTCGCGGTATTTTCAGTCACATCATATGCTTATGAAAGCTGAACATTGAATCAAGGAGACAGGAGAAGAATTGATGCTTTTCAATTTTGGTGCTGGAGATGAATAGTGAATATACTGTGGACTGCCACAAGAACCAACAGATTCACCCTAAAAGAAGTGCAACCAGAGTGCTCCTGGGAAGCAAGGATGGCTAGACTGCATCTTACAAATTTTGGACATGTTGTCAGGAGGGACCAATCCCTGGAGAAGGACATCGTGTTTGGGACAGTGGTGGGTCCCCCAAAAAAGGAAGACCCTCAACTAGATGGATTGACACAGTGGCTGCAACAGTGGGTTTAAACATACGGTAGATCATGTGCCTACCACAGTGTCAGGGAGTGTTTCATTCTGTTGTAAATAGGGTCACTATAAGTCAGACCCAACTCCACGGCACCTGGGATTGAACCCAGGGCCTTGCATAAGCTAGGCAAACACTCTCCCACTGAGCCGCCTCCTCGGCCCTTTTTTATTTATTTATTTTCTCTTAATTTTGAGACAGGTCTAAGTTGCCCAGGCTGGCCTTGAACTCGCTACGTAGTCCAGGCAGGACTCAAACTTCTTATCGTCCTGCCTCAGCCTCCTAAGTAAGTGAGATTACAGGCAGGTGCCACTATGCCTGGCTAAGAGGTTCATTTTAAAATAGGATATTCAAGGTAGGAATACCTGAGAAGATGAGCAATGAGCAGGGAGTGAGGTTGTGGCCTAGGTCTGCCTGAGGATGGGAATGTGAAGCAGCGACAACAGCCCGCTGATGAAGGGACAGGGTCCCCCAAATTCATATTATCCATTGAAATCTCTAGGGGCTTTTCATTTCTAGAGGACCTTCCCTCATCAAGTTAGATTTTTATGTAAGATATACAATCAGTTGTTGTTGTTAGTGCCATGGAGTCAGTATCCAACTCATAGCAACCCTAAGTACAACAGATGAAACACTTTGTCAGTGCTTCTCTACTATTCATAGGGTTTTCAATGGCGGATTGATTTTGGGGAGTGGGTTGCTGGGTCCTTCCCCCAAATCAGTTAGTAGATGTGGTGTAATTTCTGTACTTTGACTTCAAAATTCTATTAATTTTCTGTCTGGTGCGTGGCGCACGCCTGTATTCTCAGCGGCTCGGGAGGCAGGGGCAGGAGGATTGCAAGTTCGAGACCAGAGGCAGTCTGCGTAATTTAGTAAGACCCTGTCTCAAAAAGTAAAAAAATGGCCTGGGGGGCGCAGTTCAGTGGTCCAGCACTTGCAGAGCATGCAGGCACAAGGCCCTGGGTTCAACCCCCAGGACCGCAAAAAAAAAAAATTCTATTAATTTTCTCAACAGCATGCAGATATTCCAGATAATTGGAAGCCAAGCATCTTACCAGGATTTAAGCCTGGCTTACAGTCTACAGAATATTTTTCTGTCCCTTTGAACGTTAGGAAATTAGAGATCTCTGTCTTTTGTGCACATAAAACTCGTCAAGGTTAATCCAAGTTTGGGTCAAGGGTAAAGACAGCATCATTTGTGTGCTCATTTTTCCCATAATGGACATGTCAGGACATTGTAGCCCCTGCCAAGGCTTGGCAGGAGGCTTGGGGACCTGCCACCATGTCTGCTGAGAATCACTTAGAAGCCAGTTCAGTTTTTCGTAAAACAAAAGCATCCACCCAAGGAGTGGTGGATTGAGGATCACTGGCTCAATCTGAGGATTCCAGTTCCTGTAAATATCACAGCTCTAAGGTAAGCCAGGTATAATTGCTTCTTGGGGCTTACCTTAGAAATTGGGGCTGAAGCTCAGTCTCCACCCAGGGGCATCTAGGGGATGAGTAGTGCCGGGTAAGGAACAATGACGGCATGGGAAAGGACCAGGCTGTCAAGTGGGATCTGAATTCCAGCCTGGATTCACCAATTACTTGTTGCAAGGTCTTGCGTGAGTAACTTAATCCCCATCAGATGCAATGTATTCTCCAACATGGGGTAACCATAGCTACTTTGGGAGGTTATTGTAAAAACTCAATCAAGCAGGCCTAAAGAGCAACGAGCACACAATTGACATTTGTTTAGTGGTCATTATTGATGTATTTCTATGGATGACTGTTTTGGTCTCCTTCCAAATTCAAATAACTGTAAGGTTTTTTGTTTGTTTGTTTACTGGGGAGTTCAATCTATGGCCTCATGCGTGCTAAGCAAATGCTCTATCATTAACTGCACCCCTATCCCCCTTTATATTTTTTATTTTGAGACAGGGTCTCACTAAGTTGCATAGACTGCTTCTGGCCTCAAATTTGTAGTCCTCCTGCCTCAGCCTCCTAACTCACTGGGATTACAGAGGTGCACCATGGCACCCAGCTCCAGTTCACATAACTCTGAAACTGTTAAATGATACTGGCTAAGGGGGGCTTCCACTTTGAGGAGAGATGTTGGTCAAAGTGTCTTTACTATTGTCACACTGCTGTGCTGACGTCAGGAGGTCTGAAGCGTTAGAGCCAAATGGGACCCTGTGATCACCTGAAGTGGGGTTCATGGTTTCTTTCTGCCTGTACCTGGAAGCTGAGAACATGACCGCTTGACTAGCACTGTATTTCATCTTGTTTATTTTATTTTATTATTAGACTTCATTTTTTTAGAGCGGTCGTAGGTTCACAGCAAAACCGAGTGGAAATTATAATGAGTCCATATACACCACTGGTCCCCAAACACACACAACCTTCCCCCCGCCGTTTTATTTTTGTCAATGTAAATAACAGACTGCTCTTATTTTTCTAAAGATACAATTAAAAGTCAGAGAAGCAAATAAGTATGATATGGTCTTGACATCCAGCACCCTCCTATATTTATGTTGTTGTTGTTGTTGTTGTTGTTAGGTGCCGTGGAGTCGGTATCCGACTCATAGCGACCCTCATAGGGTTTTCAGTGGCTGACTGTTTCGGGATCGCCTTGGGAGTGGATTGCCAGGTCCTTCTCCCATTTTTTGCAGTGCTGGGAATTGAACTCGGGACCATCAGAGACTGCAGCACAGCGCTCTACCAACTGAGCTAAATCCCACCCCCTCCTATATTTATGGTTACATTATATCCCTTTTGTTCTTCCAATTCATTTGAGAACAAATTGGCCCATCCCATCAATCTTCTGCAAATCGCCTGGCATGCTTCCTCGGCCCCTTGTACTTTTCTGCATACTTTCCCAGATACTTTCCTGGACACGTAGTGCAATTAGCAAGGCCTGAGACAGAAGAGCCCTTCAGAGAAGCCCTTCATCCTTTCAACAAGCCACTAAGGACGTGCTGAGTGTTCTGGGTGGTGCTGAGCATAGCAGGGCTGACATTGAGTCAGTCCTATGTGCTCAGAGCTTCAGTTCTGATGGGAGGGAGCTGCTCTATGTGTCACTGGAAGAAACTACTGCAAAGCCCCTTGCAAAAAATGACAGGCTAAAAAAGGTGGAGGCTCCTTTTGGTGCTTCTGCTTGGAGCTTCTTTTTATTATCACTACTATTCCTTTGGGCTGGGATTTAGCTCAGTTGGTAGAGCTCTGCTCTGCAGTCACTGAGGTCCTGAGTTCGATTCTCAGCACCACAAAACAGGAGAAGAACATAGCAGTCCACTCCCGAGGCAATCCTGAAAACAATCAGCCATTGAAAACCCTATAAGGTAGTAGCTCGGGAGGCGGAGGCAGGAGAATCGAAAGTTCGAGACCAGACGCAGTCTGTGAAACTTAGCAAAACCCTGTCTCAAAAAGTAAAAAAAAAAAAAAAAAACATGGGTTGGGGGCGCAGCTCAGTGGTCCAGCACTTGCAGAGCATGCAGGCGCAAGGCCTTGGGTTCAACCCCCAGTACCGCAAAAAAAAAAAGAAAAGAAAAGAAAAAGAAAGCCCTATAAGGGTCGTTATGAGTCGGAAACAACTCGATGGCACCTAACAACTATTCCTTTGTTAGAAAGAAAAGGTGTAGATAGGTACTGATATAAAGAAATCAGGACATTATGGTTTGGATCTTAAACATCCGCCAAAGGCCATGGATTGAAGGCTTGGTTGCCAGCCTGTGGGGCTGTTGGGAGGAGGTGGGACCTAATAGAAGGAAGTTAGGTCTTTGGACGCATGCTCTTGAGGAGGGTATGGGGAGGACAGTCTTCTCGTTTTCTTTGCTTCCTGGCCTCCACTGAGGTGAGCAGCTTTGCTCTGGCCCAGCCCTCCACTGTCATGTTGTGCCTCACCACAGACCCCAAAGCAACAGGGCCAACCAGCCGTGGACTGGAACCTCCAAAACCATGAGCCCAAATACACCTTGCCTTTTTTTTTTTTTTTTTTTTTTTGGCAGTACTGGGGGTTGAACCCAGGGCCTCGTGCCTGCATGCTCTGCAAGTACTGGGCCACTGAACTGCACCCAGCCCAGTTTTTTTTTTTTTTTTTACTTTTTGAGACCCAGTCTAAATTATGCAGACTGCCTCTGGTCTCGAACTTGCGATCCTCCTGCCTCCGCCTCCTGAGCCGTTGGGATTATAGGCGTGCACCACCCCACGCAGCCTACTTTGCCTTTTTTGAAGCTGAACATCTCGGGTATGGCAGCAGCAGAAAGCTGGCTCACATGGTCACACAGTAGGTGATCTTTAAATGACACTGTCCCATGGCCTTCTCTTCCCTCTCACCCTGCAGGCCTCGGCAGTGGCATGGCCTACCTCCCGGCGGTGGTCATGGTGGGAAGGTATTTCCAGAAGAGACGAGCGCTGGCCCAGGGCCTCAGCACCACGGGGACAGGGTTTGGCACGTTCCTGATGACCGCCTTGCTCAAGTACCTGTGCGCCGAGTACGGCTGGCGGAACGCCATGTTCATCCAGGGCGCCGTGTCCTTGAACCTGTGCGTCTGCGGGGCGCTCATGAGGCCGCTGTCTTCTGAGAAGGACGGGAACCAGCCAGGAGCGAACGACCCGCCCGTCCTCCCAGCGCATTCCCCCGAATCTGCGAAGTCCAATGGACCGCTGGCCAGAACCGAGGAGGAGGATGGCAAGCCGGGGACGGAGGGGACCCTCTGTGATGGTCCAGGTCCGGAGAGCCCAGGTCAGGCCCGCCAGAGGAAGCACGCGTGTGCGTTCCGCGTGCTGAAGACGCTGAGCCAGCTCACCGTGCGCGTCCGGAAGGGCTTCGGGGACTGGTACTCGGGCTACTTCGGGACAGCCTCCCTTTTCACCAATCGCGTGTTCGTGGCCTTCATTTTCTGGGCTTTGTTTGCGTACAGCAGCTTTGTGATCCCGTTCATCCACCTCCCGGAGATCGTCAACCTGTACGACTTGTCAGAGCAAAACGACATCTTCCCCCTGACCTCCATCATAGCAATCGTGCATATCTTCGGCAAGGTGATCCTGGGCGTGGTGGCCGACCTCCCCTGCATCCGCGTCTGGAACGTCTTCCTCATGGCCAACTTCACCCTGGTGCTCAGCATCTTCATTCTGCCCTTGATGAACACCTACGCCGGCCTGGCGGTAGTCTGCGCGCTCATCGGCTTCTCCAGCGGGTACTTCTCCCTGATGCCGGTGGTCACGGAGGACCTGGTGGGCATCGAACACCTGGCCAATGCCTACGGCATCATCATCTGTGCTAACGGCATCTCTGCCTTGCTGGGACCACCATTTGCAGGTGAGCCTCCCACAGCGCTAAGGCCTTAGGGTGCATGCAGGTGAGCAGGGTGTGTTCCTGGGAAACCTTGCCAAGTTCCAGATCAAAGAGAAGGGAGTTTCCTTGTGTGTCCCCGCTCCTTTGCGCCTCCCATTCTTGATCCCTAATCTCTCCTTCTGCTGGGATTCAGCTCAGTGGGTAGAGCGCTGTGCTGCAGTCTCTGAGGCCCCGAGTTCAATTCCCAGCACCGCAAAAATGGGAGAAGGGCCTGGCAATCCACTCCCAAGGCAATCCCGAAGCACTCAGCCATTGAAAACCCTATGAGGGTCGCTATGAGTCGGATACCGACTCGACGGCACCTAACAACAACAACAACAACAACAATCTCTCCTTCATAAATTGTAGCAAGTGCCGGACCCGGTGGCTTACACCTGTAATCCCAGGGCTCAGGAGGTGGAGGTGGGAGGATCTCAAATTGGAGACCAGAGGCAGTCGGCGTAATTTAGCCTTTTTCAAAAAGTAAAAAAAAAAATAATAATGTGCTGCCGGACGCGGTGGCGCACTCCTGTAAGCCCAGCAGCTTGGGAGGCAGAGGCAGGAGGATTGCAAGTTCGAGACCAGAGGCAGTCTGCGTAATTTAGCGAAACCCTGTCTCAAAAAGTATAAAAATGGGCTGAGGGCGTAGCTCGGTGGTCCAGCACTTGTAGAGCATGCAGGCGCAAGGCCCCGGGTTCAACCCCCAGTACCGAAAAAAAAAATAATAATAAAATAAAATAAAAAATAATGGGCTGGGGGTGCAGCTCAGTGGTCCAGCACTTGCAAAACATGCAGGCGTGAGGCCCTGGGTTCAAACCCCCATTACCAAAAAAAAAAAAAAAGAAAAAAGAAAAGAAAAGAAAAGAAAAGAAAAAAAAAGAAAAAAAAAAAAAACATTGTAGTAAATGAAAGGCCATTCTTCCATGTAGGATGGAAATGAACTTTTGGTCTTCACCTGCAGGGTAAAGCAGCCAGGCTGGTCAAGGGAGGAGACAAAGCAGGAGGATGATTGCAGGATTGCAAAAGGGACATTGCAGGATCTCTATCCTGTCTGAAAAATGTCACCTCTGCCCAGCTGGCTTCTGTATCCAGGGAATACTAAGAGCAGGGCTGAGGTGTAGCTCAGTAGTAAAGTGCATGCCTAATGTGTGTGAAGTGCTGAAGGGTAAACCCAGAGAAATTTTTTTTTTTTTTTTCCAATTCTAGGGGTAGAAACTTGGGCTTTGCACATTCTAGGCAAACTCTCTACCACTGAGCTACCACCCCATGTGTAAATAAATAAATTTTTAAAAATAAGAAATATTGACCCAGGGACCTAACTCTGTGGTAGAGTATTTGCCTGGGATATGTAAGGCCCTGGGTTCAGTCCCCAGCACCAAAAATTAAATAGATAAATAAATTTCTAAAAAGAAGAAATATTGGGCCAGGGAGGTAGCTCCGTGGTAGAGTACTTGCTGAGCATGCTCAAGGACCTGGGTTCAAATCCCACCACCATAGAAAGTATATAAATAAACTAGCACTGAGAATTATCGCCCCATCTTCTGTTATTGCTTTTCCCCCAAGAGGAATCTGGACTCTTACGTGGCATTTCCAGATTTTCAAAACCCCATGTGTAGGCCCAACAGAACCTACACATGTATCTGTTTGCACCCCTGTATTTGGTTCCCGTTGTTGCTGTAATAAGTTGCCGTAAGCATTAGTGACTTAACATGATTTGGATTTATCTCACTGTTTTGGGGGTCTGAATCCAGCATGGGCCATGCTGGGCTAAATTCAAGGTATCTGAGAGCTGCAGGCCCTCTGGGGTCTCAGGGGAATTGTCACCCAGCCCTTCCAGCTCCTAGAGGCTACCTGCAGCCCTTGCCTCGTAGCCCCAGCTCTGTCTGCCAGGCTGGCAGGGGCGCCTTCCGGTCTCTCTGGGATCGCACCTCCTGCCGCCTCCTTTTGCACAGAAGGAGGGCTGTGAAGCCACCAGGCCCAGCTGGACAGTCCAGGCTCCCCTCCTCACCTCAGCCTCTTCCCTTGGGCAAAATCCCTTTCGCCATGAGAGCTCACATATTCCCACGGTCAAGGGTTGGGACCCGGGCATCTTGGGGGATGGGAGCATTCTGCCTGCCACAGGCCTAGAGGCCACTTTGGCAACTTCTGGCATAAAGTCTGTCCTAAGTAGTCACTTCCACTCACCAGAGGATTTGCTCCTAGCAGTGGGCATCCGAAAGTTACAGCAGGGAGGAGCCTGCGTCTGGGCCAGGACCTCCAGAACCTCTGCTTTAAGCAGGGTTGCTTTAAGTTAGGGTTTGTGGAAAGGCAGGTCAGGGCTGGGCACATGGACTCCGTCCCCAAGACACCCACTGCTCGGTGAAGGTGCTGCCTTCTGTCCTCTATGCAAGGACCAGAGACAGGAGCTTCAAGGTGGTAATGGTCACACCGGCCTGGAGGACTCGGTCACACTACCCTATAGATGGCTGAGAACCTTCTGTGAATGCATACCGACACTGCTGTGGAGACTCCAAAATCGGGGTCCTAGTGTGCCTCAAGAGGCCACCAACCTAAAGGGCCTCTCCTTCTTTCTGTCTGCTGGCTTCCTTTCCTTCCACTGAATTCATGCGTTAAGCAAGGTGAATCACACTCATTGGCTGCCTGCATGGTGTTTAATTCATTGACTCTCCAGGCCAAGAAGCCAACATCAGAATGAAATACAAGCCCAGCATTTATGCTCCGTAGGGGCAGGGGGACTGGTGATATGAGGGACTAAATAGCCACATTAAATTCTTGCTGGAAATTTGAAGTGGGCTAGAAATTACTACTTAGCCAAGTGTGCTGCAAAGAAAATGACCACCCATGTTACCTTTTTTTAAAAAAATGGGTTCAGAAATAATTATGCTTTCCATTTATCAGAGAGATTTCGACTGCCATTAAAAATCTGGTACAATTTAGTACCATGGTAGATGCCATTTAGGAAAAGATTGTGCAGTTTGAGATACTGTGCAGAGATTTCAACCATGCTATTTAGCTACCTGGCTTCTTGATCTAATTCATTTTAAAATGCTAGGCATTTCACTTTGCCCTTTTTAAAGATGCAATAATAGTAGACACTTTTCTAGATGTTTCCAGTGTCCTTCTTGTTGTTGTTAGGTGCCATTGAATCAGGTCCGACTCACAGTGACCCTATGTACAACGGATGAGACACTACCAGACACTGCCATGACCGGCACTACTGTCAATGCTTCTCTGCTATTCATAGGATTTTCAATGGCTGATTTTTTTTTTTTTTTTTTTTGGAGGGAGTGGGCTACCAGGTCCTTCTCCCAAGCCTCCCACCCAAGGACTAATGAGGCCTGACCTTGCTTAGCTTCCGAGATCTGATGAGATTGGATGCCAGGGTGGTAAGGCTGCAGTCTAGCAAAATTCAGCCACCAAATTTGGCTGACCAAGAATCTTCACATATCTTCTCCATTTGCATAAAATCTAACACTTTGACAATCATTTGCAATGTTTTTACCAAGAGCTGGAAGTGCTGGTTTCGTTTATAAGAAATGTAGTTGATTCCTTCTCGTTTGACAGACTCAAATGAAAAGAGTGAAGCTTGATAAGGAACAAAAGTTTACTTCAAAGCTATTGATTTGAATTAATAGGTGGATCAGGGCTGCAAAGTTCCAAAACAAAAACCCAAAAACCTAGGAGAAGCAGGGAAGGGCCAATGAAGAGGGTGTTGTTGTTGTTGTTAGGTGCCGTCGAGTCAGTATCCGACGCATAGTGAGATCCTTATAGGGTTTTCAATGGCTGACTGTTTCGGGATTGCCTTGGGAGTGGATTGCCAGGTCCTCCCATTTTTGTGGTGCTGGGAATTGAACTCAGGACGTCAGAGACTATAGCGCAGTGCTCTACCAACTGAGTAAATCCCAGCCATTGAAGAGGGTAATCTGTTGGAAATACCTCTCTCAGAAAGAGATGTGTCAATGAGTGCTAACGGTAAAAACTTATGGTAAAGTTCTGTCTCTCCTGTCCTGCTTTGAATCTGAATTCAAAACTAGCAGAAATATTGAAACAGGCACCAACGGGAAATGGCAAGATCTACAGTAACTTATAAAGAAATCCTAAGGGTAGAGTGAGGAAACCTATGGGATTAGTTTAACATAAAATTAGAGCCAGGTGCAATGGCGCACACCTGCAATCCCAGCAACTGGAGAGGCAGAGGCAGGAGGGTCGCAAATTCAGTGGTACATCACTTGCAAAGCATGCAAGCGCAAGGCCCTGGGTTCAACCAACCCCCAGTACTGCAAAAAAGGAAAAAAAAAAAAAAAAAAAAACCATAACATTGGGACTGTTCCAATCATTTGTACCATATTAAATTGCTTGGTGAAGTTGAGAGTCCATTTTAAAAATTGACATATGAGAGGGTGAATATGAACAATGGACCATGATACGTGTGTGTGGAAGTGTCACAGTGAAACCCATTAATTTGCACACGCACTAAAAAAATTGCTAATAAAAAAAGAAAAAAGAAAAAACAAAAAAATTGATCTGAGTTACTTTTGAAGCTTGGAGTATGTGGAGATACTTTTATAAATGCGATACTTTTAGGGTAAAGATGCAAGGTTAAAACAATAATCCAATTTAAGGCTATAACAATATGTCATATACTTAACAGACATTTTCTATATTCTGCAGAGAACAGATGAGCGCTGGACAGAGGGGAGGGGGTCCTAGGGTATTCTAAGAGTAGTGATGTTTATTCCAAACTCCCAAATACAACAGAAAATAGCATATGCACAGACAAGGAGCCAGGAGAAATTCATTTGAAGCTCCCCAAAATTCAGTATACCTTGTGCTGATAGGTAAGTACAGGGTGGCAGGGTAGAGAGCGACCAGGGGCCACATCACAGCACCCTGAAGCTTATGATCAATCCCTTCAAACAAAAAAGTAAATGAATAGTCTGAACTAAATGCAAATTACTTTTCCTATTAAGTAGGATTTTGTCCTATTTCTGAAGTTCAGGTTAAGCAGCAATACTACTTGAACCTGTTTCAACTGTACTTGTGACATAGGGGCATCATGACTACTCTCAATCACTTGAGCATATAAAAAGCCAGGATGTAACTGTGAACATGACAAAGTCACCTTTCACTGGGGATGAGTTGATTTGCAGGAGTGGGGAAGGTGCTGGGGATTGAACCCAGGGCCTTGTGCATGCAAAGCACATGCTGTACCACCCAGCCTGACTTTTTCAAAATTCCAGGTTATAGATAGTCCCATTTTCTACTCTGCTTATAGACAGGTACAGGTCACTCACCTGCCAGTGACTTACTCACTTGGTCATGATTCACAGAGGTCCACAGCTGGCAACTGGTGAGACTGAGCAGAAGCTAGGTACATTTTCGAATCGTTGTTTTCGGATTGTATGTTTAATCTTTTGTGTTTTGTCTCAGATTGCAGATTAAGAAAAGGTGAGAGAGCATTTTACTAAGCCACATCTAAAGAATGTGACATTTTTTCTTTCCTTTTGACATCAAATACAAATTCAAACAATTAACTTTCAAAGTATATTCAGAATTCATACCTTTTACCTTAAGAAAAATGGTTTATGGATTTTTCTGTTATGGTTTGTTTTTCTTAGGAATGCCTTGACTGATCCCTTTAAATAGATAATCAAGGCACATTCATTATTTACTTGGTATAATGAAGTTGGGAGAAGGGCCTGGCAGTCCACTCCCAAGGCAATAAAGTAATTGTCAAAAGTAAAGGGCTGCCTGGTGAGGTGGCGCACACCTATAATCCCAGCGGCTCAGGAGGCGGAGGCAGGAGGATGGCAAGTTCGAGGCCAGAGGCAGTCTGCGTAATTTAGCGAGACCCTGTCTCAAAAAGTAAAAAAATGGGCTGAGGGTGCAGCTCAGTGGTCCAGCACTTGCAGAGCATGCAAGCGTGAGGCCCTGGGTCCAACCCCCAGTACTGAAAAAAAAAAAAAAAAAAAAAAAAAAAAAGTAAAGGGCTGATTTACAGCCCCTGTCATTGGTTGTCTTTATGCAGTTATTTTTTTGGTGGGAGAAGGTTAAGTTGTATTTATGTATTTATTTGCCAGTTAGATATTTTTTTAAAGGTGTTTTTGAAAAGCATCCAAGAATACTGTATTTAGTCAATAAATTATTTATATTTTCTTAAATTCTTTGCTAATCAATATAATTGCCAAAATGGAAAAGAGGACTATTCAAAATTTACAGTTGACCATAAACAAAATTTTTGCATATAGCTCTGGGTTCATATAGTTGGCTGTGTGGTCATGACGTGAGGCTGACTTTTAGAATTAATTGCTCAAGGAAAGCAAATATATTTCATAGCTTCTGAGACACATTTTTTGTCACATTTTAACATCTCTGAAATTGGAATGCCTTTTACAAAGTCCTTAGAAAACATTGAATCAACAAGGATCTTTCTTTCTTACTGATAGATAAAACAATGGTACATCAGTGTCTTAGAATCTATGAAATTTACAGGAGTAATATATAGTGTTGTTGTTAGATGCCATCAAGTCAGTATTCGACTCATAGCGACCCTGCGTACAACAGGCTAAACACTATTGTCGGTGCTTCTCTGCTGTTCATAGGGCTTTCAATGGCAGATTGATTTTTGGGAGTGGGTTGCCTGGTCTGTCTCCCAATATGTTGTTGTTGTTGTTAGGTGCCGTCGAATCGTATCTGACTTATAGCCACCCTTTATTGGGTTTTCAATGGCTGATTGTTGCAGGATTCCCTTGGGAGTGGATTGCCACGTCTTTCTCCCATTTTTGTGGTGCTGGGAATCGAGCCCAGGACCTCAGAGACTGAGGAGCAGTGCTCTCCCAACTGAGCTAAATCCCAGCCCCCATATGTATAGTTGGGAGAAGGACCTGGCAATCCACTCCCATGGCAATCCCGAAACAGCCATTGAAAACCCTATGAGGGTCGCTATGAATTGGATACCGACTCGATGGCACCTAACAACAACAACAACATATATATAGTAGCTATGGCCTAATAACTTTGTTATATGAGTGTGTCATAATACTAAATTATTAATTGAAAATAACTGATAGCTTAGCATCTAAGGCTGTATCTGGCAATTTAGAGTTTTAAAATTTTAAACATTAAAGTTTTATAATTGGGGAAAAGTTGATCAGTAGTTTTGAGTTACAGTTAAGGTAGAAGCAAGATGTTCTGGTGTGCTATTGCATGGTAGGGTGACTGTTGTTTTTGTTGGGTGCCCTCCTATAGATAATAATGTACTATACATTTGAAAAAGCTAGAAGAAAGGATTTTGAAAGTCTTCACCATAACAAACAAGCGTTTGAGGAGATAGATATGTGGAACACAATGCATAAGTTTAACAAAACATTTCATGGCACTCCACTAACACACACGTTTAATGTTTTTATGTGTGGACTTAAAATAAAATGTAAAATGTAAATAAAGTTTTATAGCTACAAGTGCGAATTTCATAAAATTTAGAACTTTCCTTTCTAGGAGAGATATTTATGCTCAAACACTTCAGAATTCAATGGGGTTCAATGTCCTTTGTTCAGCCTCTTTGATATGCACTTAGAAACTTCTCTGGAGGAGTTTTGAAGGTTTGGGTGTTTGTTCTTGTGAAAAAGAAAAGCACTAGATTTTCTTTACAAAACCCTAGGGCGTGGAGCCAGGTCACTACTGCCCCAAGTGCCTTCAGAATTGTCACAGAGGCTGGGCGTAGTGGTGCATGCCTGTAATCCCAGCACTCCGAGCCTGAGGCCGGAGGATTGCTGGGAGTTTAAAGCTGGCCTAGGCTGTACAGTGAGACCTTATCTCAAAAAAAAAAAAAGTCCCCGAGCCGGGTGCAGTGGCGCACACCTGTAATCCCAGCGGTTTGGGAGGCTGAGGCAGGAGGATCGCAAGTTTGAGACCAGAGGTAGTCTGCATAATTTAGTGAGACACTGTCTCAAAAAAGTAAAAAAAATGGGCTGGGGTACAGCTCAGTGGTCCAGCAATTGCAGAGCATGAAAGTGTGAGGCCCTGGGTTCAACCCCCAGTACCACAAAAAAAAAAAAAATGCCCCTGTAGCTTAATAGGCTTAATATATGAACACAGCCACCTGGAGGCTCTGGGAACACTGGCTTTTGCAGCATGCTCTTAAAAATGGCTAAATGAGGCTTGCGGGTGTGGTTGAGTGACAGAGTGCTTGCCTAGCATATATGAGGCCCCAGGTTCTATCCCTAATACCTGGCCCCACCAAATAAATCCTTTTCTTTTTTGCGATACTGGGGGTTGAACCCAGGGCCTCGCGCTTGCATGCTCTGCAAGTGCTGGACCACTGAGCTACACGCCCAGCCCATTTTTTTACTTTTTGAGACAGGGTTTCGCCAAATTACACAGACTGCCTCTGGTCTTGAACTTGTGATCCTCCTGCCTCTGCCTCCCAAGCCACTGGGATTACAGGCATGTACCACACTGCGCCCGGTTCCACAAAATAAATTCTTGTAAAAATATTTATAGTTGCAACAAGTGCCCGCATTGTGTTCTGGAATTTTATTTTATCAGCTGTTTGCACTGATATTGCTCTTTCTTCTTTTGCAGGGTGGATATATGACATCACACAGAAATATGATTTTTCCTTCTACATATGTGGTTTGCTTTACATGGTGGGGATACTCTTTTTACTCATTCAGCCATGTGTTCGACTTATAGAACAATCCAGAAGGAAACACATAGACAGTGCCCATGTTTAGCGTGTCTCATTTCGATTGCGGTTCTCCTGCCTACCTCACCCGGTTGCTGTGAGGAGCCTGTGACATAATGCGAGGAAATGCTTTCTACGGTAACAGTGTCCCTTGTAAATGCCATTGTCATTGCTTGAGTTGTAAGTGGCACTGTCTCTGTCTATAGAGAGGCAGCGCTGGAAGGGATTGGGGACCATAGACGCTTTAGAGAGGATGGTGTTTATACTCTACTAAATAATTGGCACAAATGCCTTTATAAAACCTCCTTTCTCGTAATCCACTGAGACTAGCATTTCAGACACATAGCAAATAAAAAAGCTCTTCAACCCTGCTGGGGGTGTGGCTCTACAGTAGAGCATTTGCCTAGCATGCTTAAGGCCCAGGGGTCACTCTTCAGCAATGCAAAAAAAACAACACAAGTAGCTGTATGTTTCCACAAAGCAAGCAAACAAAAGGGTTTCAAGCACAAGAATATGACTGGATTTCAGAAATTCTTACAGGGAGTTATTGATCTACCAGTATAGTATAAGGGCAGGCTCTAATTTCAAAGGTAATATAATTTAGTACAGTTGAAGAAACGCAGTGTATATTTTTATGAAAGAATTCTGCACCTAGGACGTACAATTTGTAAACCTTCCTCTACGAGATGACATTTGCTATGATTTCTAATTCAATTATCCCATTGTAAAAGATGAATTTGGTAATAAACTGAATCTCGAGACGAAACCTTGACAGGTTAATACTGTGAATGATTTCCGTATCAGAAGCTGTATTTGTGCATACAACCATTGAATCAAGGGCTACGATTCAAGTACTTTTATTCTTATCATTGGCCTCTGTCTTAGGTTATGAGCATGATCTGAGAGCTTTAACAATCTTTTTCTGAGTTTCTCCTGTCCAGTAAGCATAATAGAGAACCAATGGCTGGTTGATATATGAAGTGGATGTTTAACTCATTTGTAAAGCACGTTGCTAATCCGAAATGTAAGACTCAATTTGTGAGGATAATGAGTGGAACATCCTTGGAATGGATGTCTGTGTACCTGACACTGGAGTAATGTTGACAAACAGCCCGTCTCTGCTACATCTCTGGGGATTGAATCCAGGGCCACGTGCTTGCATGCTTTGCAAGTGCTGGACCACTGAGCTGCACCCCCCAGCCATTTTTTTTTTACTTTTTGAGACAGGGTCTCGCTAAATTACAGAGACTACCTCTGGTCTCAAACTTGCAATCCTCCTGCCTCTGCCTCCTGAGCCGCTGGGATTACGGGCGTTCGCCACTGCACCCAGCTTGTTTACACATATCTTAAAACTATTCATATTTCTACTCACAGCACTGAGGGTTCAGCTCAGTGGTAGAATGCTTGCCTGGCATGTGTGAGGCCCTGAGTTCCATCCCCAGCACCATGCACAAACTACATTCTTTGCTCATCAAAGGAAATCCTTTAATATTATTGGCAGTGTCTTTGGTCAAATTAATTTAAAGTGAATACAGCCCATTCTCAATTAGCACCAGTATTAAGAGGCAGCAATGCTACTCGGACCTGGCAGCACAGAATGCTACCCCAAGCCTGATGGTAGCCAGCGGTTTTCATTAGACGCCACTGAGCTCTTCTGAGCTGTTGACAAGTGACTCAATGGACAAGTTGCCTTTTGTTTCGTCCTCATTAGTTCCTGCTCTCATGTCTGGTGCGGGTGCTGCCTAATGAAAGGAATGTCGAAACAACAACAATAATAAAAGGCAGCTGATAGACAGGAGGCACAAAAGCATGGCTCATCAACACCCTTGATGTTACCGCCAGTGATCTGAGGGTTGCCTGTGAATGATGATAGATAATAAATTGCATGTCCTACCCTGTTCGGTGTTTAACACAATGACCTATTTGTTACCATTGCAGCTTTGGCTTCTGTGAAAGAGGCCAGCTTGCTATTTTGATAAAGATAACCTTAAAAGCTGAGGCAATGCTATTTCTTATGGTAAATGCGTATGTATGTGGATAAAAACTAGGATTCCATTAGAGCCAGGCAGGGCGGCCCATCCTTCTAATCTCAGTGACAGGTGGGAAGATCACATGTGTGAGGCCTGTGTAACTTAGTAGTACTCTGACTCAAAATTAAAAAAAAAAAAAAAAGGCTGGGGTGCACTGAATGGTAGAGCACCTGAAAGTATATGGGATCATATTGGTTCAACCTTGACTCAAGTATAATAACAACCACCATCACCCTAGGATTAGATTGCAAAACACGTTGTGTTTTTAAAGCTACATTCCTTCATGACTTTCCTTTTCTGCAACCCCACGTTAACAAGAAGCAGTGTTAACTATTTTGAATGGTGCTAAAGCCAATACAATTGGAGCTCACACTGCTGGTTGTGCAGCAGAAATACCAATGTGTGATCAAATGACCCATCCGTAATTACATCCACCTTAGACCTGCTCAAGTTCAGTTGTTTGCTGATTGACTGTATTCGTGGAAGTGGTGACTTCTACACTAAATCAGAAGTCCCCATGGTCCAAAAACAGACTAAGACCTGCGGGCGATATTCATGCTGACATCAGAATAATAATATAAAAGGATTAGAGAGACTATTTCTTGTTTATGTTCTTCACAGTCCTCAGAAGATATTATAAAGGGTTAATTGTATGTTTAGATTGTGTGCTTAATAGTTTTTTTCCCCTCATACCCAAGTGATTTTTATTTATATATAACTAAATCATTTTTCCTTTTTTAAGGGTGATCAGTGAGTTTTTTAATGAAATATTTGTTTATTTGTTTATGTATTTATTTATTTGGCCTTAACTGGAACACTCCTAAAATGTAGCTGATGATTGATTACCTATTTTGTTCTTTCATCTGGAGCAATGATTTCCTTAGATGTGGTTGTACCATCCCACCTGGAAAGAATCACCTAAAATGATCATTATATGTGGAGTCTATTTATGTATATGTTTAAAAAAATTAAAAATAAAATACATGTACTAAGAAGGTTCTAGCAAGATTGAGAAACTGAATAAAAACCTATATCCATGCAAAGACTTACAAAAAAGTGTGGAGTCGAAATGTTACATTTAAAACACATACCTGAGCCAGGGATATAGCTCAGTGGCAGAGCACCTGCCTCTCATTCACAAGACTCTGGGTTCCCTACTCAGCACCGTTAAAAAAAAAAAAAAAAAAAAAGCCCCTCCCACGCATCTTTTAATGCAGCCACTGAATTTCTGAAGTGTTTTCCTGCATATGAATAATCACAAATGAACAGATATTTTGCCTTCTTGCTTGTCATATAAAAGATGGGTAACGACTTCCATGTCCATCAATTGTTGTTAGGTGCCGTCCAGTCAGGTCCAACTCACAGCAAACCTATGAACAACTGAACGAAACACTCCCTGACACTGTGCCAGGCGCACCGTATTTTTTATGTTTAATCCCATTGTCCATCAGTAGGGAACTGTTGGAATGTGGTATAATCATACTGGGGAAATTATGCAATCATTTAAAAAAAAAGACCAATCCATATGTGGAAGTAGAAAACAGCCTTCCAGATATTTGTGCTAAAAGAGCAAGGTAGAGCAAAATGTTTAACACCTCCCAGTTACATTTTTGTCAACAAAATAACATCGCATATATATATATATATATATATATATATATATATATATAGGCATATATATGTATAGAACATTTCTGAGAACAAACACAAGAAAACTCACTGTGGTCAGCTCTGGGGAAGAAAATTTGGGGAAAGAGTGGATCTTCTTTTCTTTATGAACATAATGCCTTTCAAGTTAAGTTTGTATCCAAAGTTGTTTTAAACGCAGATGTCTGGGCCTACTTAAACCTAGTGAATTGGAACCCAGTGAATCTGCCTTTTTAAATAAACTTTGTAATTATTGAGTTTTCATTTGCTCTTTGTTTTTGAGACTGAGTCTCACTATGTAGCCCAGGCTCGCCTCAAACTTGCAATCCTCCTGCCTCGGCCTCCTGAATATTAGGATTACAGGCATGGGCCACCATGCCTGGCTCAATAGATGTTTTTGTGTATTTACTTTTCGTATTTTGTTTTGGTTTGGTTTTTGACACAGAGTCTGGCTGTGCAGCCAAGGCTGCCCTGGAACTCATGATGTAACCCAGATTGACCTGGAACTGATGATCCTCCTGCCTCAGCCTCCTCAGTGCTGGGGTTACATCCGGGCTCCAGGACACCTGGCTCAATTGATTCTTATACACACTAAAAACTCTCAGTGTACTTAAGAGGGACATGTTCAGTCAATTTCAAATAGTTGTCCTGACTCACACATTACTTCCATTTATAGCTCCTTCTGGTCATATGCCTGCAGCTGTAGCCCTGTGGCATCTGATCCTGTCAGATCTCGGAAGCTAAGCAGGGTTGGGCCTGGTTAGTACCTGGATGGGAGACCACCTGGGAACACCAAAAGCTGTAGGCTTGGGAGAAGGACCCAGCAACCCCCTCCCAAAAATCAATCTGCCATTGAAAATCCTATGAACAGCAGAGAAGCACTGGCAATAGTGTTTCCCCTGTTGTACAGAGGGTCACTATGAGTCGGATACCGACTCGAAGGCACCTAACAACAACAACATCTGGTCATATGATCTATGGAGCACTCACAGTGCGTAATACTTTTATTTTTCTGAGTCCTTTTCCAATCAACAAATGTGAACCGGGCTTCTGTAGGCACAGAGCAGGCTATACAAAGTCCCTAGCCCTACATAGACTACGTGTGTAAGCAGGCTGTTCTCACAGCCACCAAGAAGGCCAGTGATAACAAAGCTAAGCGAAACTGGACTTGTGTGCTGGGAGTTTAGCTCAGTTAATAGAGTGCTTGCTTAGTATGCACTGAAGCCCTGGGTTCAATCCCCAGCCCCACCAAAAAAAAAGGAGGCGTGGAGAATTGGACTTGTAACCTGTTTAAATGAAACTATAATTGATACTGCAAAAGATGCAGAGAAGTTAAAACACGAGGAATGACCACCTGTCAAATGAAAGACATAGGCTACAAGTGTTAGATTTGCAGTTCTCAAGTTCTTGAGTCGCAAGTCCACACACTTGAAAACCAGTGAGGGCAGGGAGTGGGGACTAATGCTTCTGATGCCAGCACATGGGGGGCTGAGGCAAGAGGATGGTTAAGTTTGAGGCCAGTCTGGGCTATGTAATGTGTTCCGGGCCAGCCTGGGCTACATGGTGAAACTCTGTCTCAAAAAAAAAGCCAATTGGGAGAGGAACTAGGGGGTGTAACTCAGTGGTGAAATGTTAACTTAGTATGTTCAAGACCTTGGGTTTAATCTCCAGCACACACACACACACGCACACACACACACACACACACACACACACACACACAAATGCCAAAAAATGAGGACTCAAATATATTTTGTTTTTGCACGCTGTATCAGCAATATTTACTGAGATACCCAGGCTGACCAAATACCATACCTTCTCTGAAGTTTGACCTCAGAGTCACCTTGATTCTCAAAAAAAAAACCCACAGAGCTACATTCCAGGAGATACATCAAAGGCCTGCAGATGCAGGCAGTAATCACTGAGAACTCCCAGACCCCCTGATAAGATAGATAACATCCTGAGTCAACCTTCAATCTCCAGCACATCTTAGATCAAAGAACTGACCAAACCTGCACCACCCCCCTTACCCTGCCTGTAACTCTCAATAAAAACCCTTACCCAACAGTGAGCTGGGGCCTGACACTAAACCGCTGCGTCGGTGGAGTGCAGCACCCTTGAGCTCGAGCTTTAATAAAGGTTCTTTGTTCTTGCATGCGACTTCGGACTCCCTGGTGATCTTTGGGGAACTTGAACTCTGGGTATAACATTTACCATGCTAGAAATTAAAGTAAAAATTTTAAATATTTACATATTACATCATTCAAAAATAACAATAATGAGCCTACTATGTTAACATAAATAACATTTTATGAAAATATGTTTAAAAATTTAGTAAAAATAATAGTATTATTTTACGTTATTTTTTGAAAATTTTACTAATGCCTGCCTTACTAGAAGAGAGGGAGATTCTCATATTTGCTTCTGCAAATGTGAATATATATATTTTTTCTTCCTTCCTTTCTTTCTTTCTTTCTTTCTTTTTGGTGGTACTGGGGGTTGAACCCAGGGCCTCTCACCTGCATCCTTTGCAAGTGCTGGACCACTGAGCTGTGCCGCCAGCCCATTTTGTTTACTTTTTTGAGACAGGTTCTCGCTAAGTTACACAGACTGCCTCTGGTCTCGAACTTGCGATCCTCCTGCCTCTGCCTCCCAAGCCGCTGGGATTACAGGCCTGCACAACCGCATCTGGTGTGATATATTTTTGATTACCACAACAACTGGCATTTCTTAAATGTTAGTGGAGGCCAGGTGTGGCATCCTATGCCTGTTTATCCCAGCTATTTGGGAGGTTGAGGCAGGAGGATTCCAAGTTTGAGGCCAGCCAGGGCAGTTTAGTGAGATCTTGTCTCAAAATAAAGTGAAAAGGGTTAGGGTGTAACTCAGTGGTACAGTGCTTGCTTAGTTTGTACAAGACCCTGCGTTCGGTTCCCAGTACGGAAAATAAAAGTCGATGAAATCTGAAACCATGTAAATGAGCTTTTTGACAATGGTACATTAAAATCTAGCTTATACTTTTACTGGGTCTTTAGCTCATTTATGATTTTTGGTCATTTGGAAGATACTGAGTTTTGTAGATTTTCCAAATGTTTTGATATTTCATGTAGTATTTTTTAAAGCACATAGTTACTGTGTATGTAAAAGTCATGGTCATTCTATTTGCATGAATTTTAAAAGTGGGTAAATCCATGGAGATAGACAGCACATTAGTGATTGCCAGAGGCTAGAGATAGAAAGGAGTTGGGAGTATCTGCTAATGGGTACAGGCTTTCTTTAGGCGGTGCTGAAAAGTTTTGGTAACTAAAAATGCAACTTTGTGAATATATAAAAACTACTGAATTATACCTTAAAGGGGTGAATTTTATCATATGTGAATTATATTTCACTTTTTAAAATTGCTTGTATTATTATCATCTCATTAGAAAAGTACTTAAAGCGTTCAGATTCTTTTCAAATACTTCAAGTATTAGAAAGTGGACAAGCTTATGGAGGTTGATGCGAGTTCTCCAACATCCTAATTTCTCTCTGAAAGCTGGAATATTATCATGGGCAACAAAGCCTGCAGCTGTTTTCCTTGAAACGCCAGCCTCGTGTTCATCGTGTCTGCCAGATGTCAACCTGGTGGTTTCGTGAGGAAAGCCGGAGCCCAGCTTGTGACTCAGTCTCATTCCTGCTTTGTCTCAAGACAACCCTTATGCTTTGGTTTGAGGCAGCTGCTTTATGCTTATTTTTCATTTTCCTGCAGAGAATAGTAAAAAGATGTGGGCTCTGGGGTGAAGATGTAATAAAAGCTAATGATTTTTACCATTTCGTGAGGACCTCCTTAAGTGGATCTGACTACTGTTAGACCGCACATGTGGGTCTGCAAGAAGGTCCTGACACTAGTGCCTTTCCAAGGCCCTTCTCTGACTCGAGCTGAGGTTTTACCCACCATTGCATTTGCACCATCCGAGCAAACATCCACACAGTTGCTGCGGGGCCCATCATGAGAGCGGATGGAGTTTCAGCACCGCCGGCGGCTCTAACTCACTGCTGCTGAGACTGGATACAGGCAGAACAGCAGGTCCAGCCATCTCTATGAGGATCTGGCCACTTGTAAGACCACAGTACAGCTCTGCAGGTGTTGACTTGGCCTTCACGTTTGTGGGTGAAGCTTTGATATGCTACTGTGTCATTAGAAAATGACTCTGCTGTGGTTCTCTTTTTGTGCCTGCAGCCATAGCCCTGTGGCATCCAATCCCATCGGATCTCCGAAGCTAAGGAGGGTCAGGCCTGGTTAGTCCTTGGATGGGAGGCCACCTGGGAACAACAGGTGCTGTAGGCTTAGGAGAAGGAGCCGGCAACCCACTCTCAAAAATCAGTCCGCCATAGAAAAAACCCTATGAACAGCAGAAAAGAACTGACAATAATGTTTCACCTGTTGTACTTGGGTACAACAACAAGTCGGATACCAACTCCACAGCACCTAACAACAACAACGTGGTTCTTTTGCCTGCAGCCTTAGCCCTGTGGCATCCGATCCTGTGAAATCTCGGAAGCTAAGCAGGGGCAGGCTTGCTTAGTGTTTGGATGGGAGGCTGCCTGGGAACACCAGGTGCTGTAGGCTTGGGAGAAGGACCCGGCAACCCACTCCCAAAAATCAATCCACCATTGAAAACCCTATGAACAGCAGAGAAGCACTGACAATAGTGTTTTACCTGTTGTCTGTAGGGTCTCTATGAGTCAGACACCGACTGGAAGACACGTAACAGCAACAACAACAACATGATTCTTTTGCTGCCTTCCCACCCGGCAGGCATTCAGCGATGGCAGCTGCACGGCCATGGGTGCTTTGCCCCGAGCAATTCAGTGCGATAGCCTACCCCAGCTTTTTCATTTCTGGTTTGAAGAGCTATAAGGATCAATTTGTGGCTTTAAACAAATCCATCACATCTACACTTAAAATAGTCCATTCTTTTTATTTTCTTTAAACTCTGAAGGATTCCTCTATAAACGATGCCACAAATTAAGAAAGTACCATGAAGGTAACATTTTAACATTATAAAGCCAAGAAAAAAAAATGCCTTTCGAATCATGTACCTTTTTAGTAGTTTTCTCTCATGTGAGTTTGAAAACTAATGTCAGTTTCATCGTTTCCAGCATCTGTAGTGTTACAAGGGGCAGCTGTGCGCTAAGAAATCGAGATTCCTAATCTCTCTTTTTAAAGCTATGATGCATCCTTAAAAATAGTAAGAATATGAATAAATTTAAAGTTTTTTAATTCTAAAATTAGAATCTTAGCAAAGTAATTGGATCATAAGGTGAGACATTATAGCAAGTATTACAAAACAACGAGCCAGATCGCCGTAGAAGTGTTGAAAACAAATTGAGCGTGCCTTTAAAACCTCAGCATATTCACACTCTAAACCTAGTATCTTAGAAAATTCTAGAAAACACAAAAGCAGGCACACATTCCACCACCAAGGAAGCTCCCTGAGAACGAGGATCTGGGCTGCCTTCGCCCGTGGCGTTCCCAAGCATACACACAGCCGCCAAGCACAAGGTGGGCATCTGAAACCCACCTGGGACGCCATGTTGAAGGGAGTCACATTTCCTGACCTGGTATTGCACCACAAGGTGCCATGCACTCTGGGACAGTGTCACATCAGCCTTGGAGTCACCAATGGCCTTCAGAACCCAGTCTGCTGGCAAATAAAGGAACATTGGCAGCAGAGCTGGCACTGCGGGAACAGAAGAATCCTCTAAGATGGAAAAAAGGGAGGGAGGGGCCGGGCATGGTGGCGCACACCTGTAATCCCAGTGGCTCCGATGGCGGAGGCGGGAGGATCGCAAGTTCGAGACCAGAGGAAGTCTGAGTAACTTAGCGAGACCCTGTTTCAAAAAGTAAAAAAAAAAATGGGCTGAGGTGCAGCTCAGTGGTCCAGCACTTGCAGAGCATGCAGGCGAGAGGCCCTGGGTTCAACCCCCAGTACCGCAAAAAAAAAAAAAAAAAAAAAGAAAAAAGAAAAAAGGGAGAGATAGGACTATGCTCTGGGCACACAAGTGTCCCCAGGGATTAGCCCAGTGCCTGGCACGGAGGGACTAATAATCAGACTTTGAAAATCAGAGTAGCCGGGCTCGGTGGTGCACACCTGTAATCCCAGCAGCTCGGGAGGCGGAGGCGGGAGGATCACAAGTTTGAGACCAGAGGCCGCCTGTGTAACTTTAGCGAGACCTTGTCTCAAAAAGTGAAAAAAAAAAGGGCTGGGGGTGCAGCTCAGTGGTCCAGCACTTGCAAAGCCTGCAGGCGCAAGGCCCTGGGTTCAACCCCCAGTACTGCAAAGAAAAAATAAATAAATAAATAAATACAAGAAAGAAAGAAAATCAGTAACGAAGGTGGGGGGAGCAACATAGAAGGGTAAAGAGGGAGAGTTAGTTGTTAGGGGCCATGGAGTTGGATATGACTCATAGATTCAAAATGCTTGGAAGAAGTGAGCCCCCCAAATAGGGCAGCTCCTCAAGAGGGTTGAGAGGCTTCTTTTAAGAAGGGTGGGTTTTGCAGTAACCTTAGGTGCGAATTCTCTGGAATAACAATAGGCCACGCTGGCCATGTTGGACTGTGACTTACAGAGACCAGAGGTCCCCAGAGTCAAAATCTTCAGAGGTCACTGAGTGGGGCCGATCGCGCACTACAGACTGGGGAAAGGAAGCATGGATCGTCCAGGAAAAGGAAACTGAGTCCTACGGGAGAGCAGAGGTCCCTGGCCAGGCAGTAGAGGTGCCACAGTGGCACTGTGGGGACCTCCAACAAGGGCTGAACTGGGGTCTCTCAAATTGGCAGTGGGGAGCAAGGTGAGGGCCAGCCTCGCTTCCTCTTTCATTACCAGGTGATGTAGAGAGGGGTTTGCAAGTGGCCAAGGCAAGGAGAAGACAGGACAAAGTTTAGAAAGCGCCAGGGAGCCATGTGCAACCCCTGTGCTCAACCAAATAGTTCTCTATACGAATATGAGTGTCTGGAAAAATTTACTTTTTGCTGTAACTTAAATGGGCTGGGATTTAGCTCAGTTGGCAGAGCGCTGCGCTGCAGTCTCTGAAGTCCCGAGTTCCATTCCCAGCACCACAAAAATGGGAGAAGAACCTGGAAATCCACTCCCAGGGCAATCCCGAAGGTCGGACATTGAAAACCCTATGAGGGTCGCTATGAGTCGGATACCGACTCAAGGCACCTAATAACAACAAAAATAACTTAAATACACTTGTGACCCTTTATAGAGAAATGGGCAATGACTTCATCCACCAAGCTTGGAATATTTGCTGGGCAATTGCTGGTCACCCCTCCCCACGCCCCGGACCACGCTAGCTCTCCTCCTCTGACCCGGATCAGGGCCCCACACCGGAGAGACTAGTGAGGCGTGGTGGATGGAGTCAAGGACAGATGGCTTCAGGGTGCCTTCAGTACAGATTTTATTGTACAGCTCCTGTAAGGGAACCAAGCCCTCAAGCCCTCAAGCCCCAGCTCCGGCCTCGGCATTGGCCGTCCAAGTCCCAGCATCCCGGATGTGCTCTGCGCAGGTCGGCTTCTCCTCCGCTGCTGTTGGGTCCCCATGTTCTCTGTCTTGTTCAGGCGATGGAGTGGCCTCTGAGAGGATAAACAGACTTCTCTCTTGGTCCGGCGACCGCATGATGGGGTACCAGGACTGTGCAGTGGCAACGCACAGCTAAGATGATGATGAAATGGCTTCTGAGTGCTCTGTGCACTGTCCTTATATAGTAACAGCCTCAAAATGGCAGTCAGCCAATCATATAGTGGCACAAGGGGCTGAGCGCAACCAATTACGAGTGGCATTTAAATCACTGGGGGCCATCTTGCCTAGGGCCCTAGATCAGACGACCTCCAGGTGGGCTAGATAGGCCCCTATCCAAACCAAGCCTCCTTTCTGTCCCTTGATGCTATCCCATAATATTCCCTACAGGCAACCAATCAGAATAGTCTTGTACTATGCCCAAGGCCCTCCCCCTTATAATTTCACATGAGTCCTGCATAGACCCCCATCACCTTTAAAAGAAACATTGGCTCTGAAAGGAGAGGTGGTGTGTGCCCATGTGGTTAGGAATGAAGACTTAGTAGGTGGAGAATTTGATCTCAACTTTATGAAACTTGGGGAAAAGTAACTTGTCCTCTCTGAGAATAACATAGGTGTAACAAGCCACACCTTCTTATGTCATGACTACCTAACCCTGCCATCATAGTGTGAAGGTGACCATGGATGTGACACACATGACATGCCAAGACAGCTTTATTTATAAAAATCAGGGGGCTGGTCAGATTAGGTCCATGCCAATTTGTAGACTCTTGGGAAACATAAAACACAAATAATATCACCTAACTTACAAGATTTCTGTAAGAACTAAATTGGTTACTCCCCTTTTCTTTCTTGGCACAGAACAGACAATAGATGGAAGCTGCTGTTATTATTTCTAAGGTTATTCCAACTCAGTCTGTAGCCATGGATCTATGGCTCTGAGAATTTTTGAATGAGAATAGATTTCCCAATTTAACTCTCCCTGCATGGCAAACTATGTTCGAGAGAACATAGTTAGCAGGAAATAGGGGGTCCTATGTTGCTTCCCCCGCTGAGAGCTCCAAGTTGCAAAGGCAAATGAATGCGGCCCCAGTGTGTGAACTATTGCCTTTTAAAATAAAATAGATGTGAAGCTAAAGAATTCACTTTACTTTGTAAAATGACTTAATACATATTATTATGCTTTTAACTGCAGGTGCACTTTTTCTTTAGTGAGATGGCACTTAGATTGTTGTTGTGGTAAGGTGCCATTGAATCAGTGTCTGACTCATAACAGGCAAAACAGTATTGTTACTGCCTCTCTGCTATTCATAAAGATTTCAAAACTTATTGTTTATTGGGAGTGGGTTGCTAGGTCCCTTCTCCCAAGCCTATAGCATCTGGTGTTCCCAGGAGGTCTCCCATCCAAGCAGTAACCAGGTCCAACCCTGCTTAGCTTCTGAGATCTGACAGGATCGGACACCTCAATAGTACGGCTACAGGCTAGTATTTAGATTACTTGATGTTTTCAACATCCAACCAAAGACATTCATTTCAAGTCGAAACTGACTATTCAGACTTGAAAAGCTTGAACTAGGCTTGGGGAGGGGGATCACCTATAATTCTAGCTACTCAGGAGGCTGTGGCAGGAGGACCACTTGCACCCAGGAGTGCAACATGAGCCTGAGTCACATGGTGAGATACTATCTCTTAAGAAGAAAAAAAAAGAAAAAGAGAATACGGTCAGAGTGTAAAAGCTTAGATCGTCCCTCACAGTACACTGTCTCAACACAAAAGGCCATTACACTAAAACTCACAGCATAAAATTATGGTACATGTTTCTTTTCTTTTCTCCTGTGCTGGGGCCTTGCACATGCTAGGCAAGTATGTTTTTAGAAAGATTTCTTTATATTATTCTTCAATATCTTAGGAGCTGGTTTGGGGCAGTAAATTAGGACCAATGAGCACTGAGTACAGGAAACTCACAAAACATCGAGAAGTGATACCCAATGCATTGTGCTTACTCTGCTTCTCCCTGCCCCTAAATGATAATTTCATCCTGGGATCTTGGGCCTACTCAGTAAAACAAAGTTTTCTGAATTCTATAGTACTGAGTGCATGTACTATGCCAGCATATTCAGGGAAAAAAGTAGTAGATGTTGACATTATATAAAATACATTTTTCAGTTAAATTAAATTAAAAATTAATTTAATTTAATTTAATTAATATATAATTTTCAGTTAAATTAAATATTCACATTTGCTATTGTCAGTAAATTGTTGGGCTAGGGGTGTAACTCAGTGGTAGAGTGCTTGCCTAGCATACAAGAGGCCCTGGGTTCAATTCCCATCACCACATAAAATAAAAAATTTTTCACAACATTGTTCTTATAATACTAAATGTATAAATCATCAGAAAGTATCAGAATTTTACAATTAAAATGGCAAATGAGGAACAGAGGAGAAACACATTTGACTGAAAAGACAGGAAAGGACATGATTATAAAATGCTGTGACTTTTCACTCCGAAATGTTATGTTATACAAAAGCAGATTTATCTGTCCATCTGGAAGCTATTAATAGAAGCAGAGAGTCAAGACCATGCTGCCTATTGCCCTCTGATGGGATGGTCAGGTGGACCCTCACAGGAGAGAGGAAGTGGGAGAGAAAGGCACAAAGCCTTTCAACCACTAAGGGTGCTGGTGACCTACAGGATAATAGGTTGATGATATTGTTTCAAATTTCGGCAAAAATAATTATCATCAAGTAGTAAGGCACTCAAATTATTAGAGCAAATAATAATTCAAATACTAACCTATATTATTTTAACTATTTAACAGTAGCCATCATATTAACTCTTATTTTTAATCGTTATTTAATGCTAGACTCTATTTTCATGTTGTTATATATTATCATATATTCCATATAATATATGGGATGATATTGTACATGTCCTAATATATAATATTATGCCATAATAGTACAAGAAGTGTTTCCAAATGACCCTATTTATGTTCTCATTGAGTCATGTTGAATGTAGATTATCATGCGTGTCTCTAAGCTTTCAGAATCCCAGTTAGTTGATAAAACACCACCCTTGAAACTTTAAGCTGTTGATATTTTGCGGTAACTACAAAGGAGCTGTAATTCTATATTTATGCAGTTACATTGCCATGGCAAATTGTGATCAGTCTGCATACTCATGGTATTAACCTGTGTCCTATTACTGAAGACCAGGCTTAGAGGGCAGTGGAAGCCCAGGGAGAGGCAAAACAGCAGCAGCCATGCAGTGTGGCGCCCTTATGCGCTCTGAGCCAGCCACCCTGCACCTACCTACCCAGCCCTCTCCAGAGCAGGGAACGAGGCCTGGGTCTCCTGACAAGGAAACCTTTGCTCTATGCTGGGACTAACGCCTCATCCGAAGCTGCAGGTAGTGGTGCATGCTTGTAATCCCAGCACTTGGGGGACTGAGGCAGGAGTTCTACACAGTCAGTTCCAGGCCAGTGAGACCCTGTCTCCAAAAACAAAAATAACAACAACAAAAAGCCTCATCTGCCAGGAAATAGATGGGTGCACTAGACAGTACAAATGTCACCAGAAACCTAGCCTGGGTAGACATCCAATGAGAAGCAGACAGGGCTGGGTCAAGGGTCTCAAATTGGCATTGGTGGGTGAGGAGACTGAATTTTGAGGGTGTGTGGATGAGGGCTGAAATCTGATTTGAGGGTTGGGGTGCAGCTCAGTAGCAGAAATGTATGCTTAGCATGTGTGGGACCCCTGGGTTTGATCCTCAATAGACCCCTAAAAAGTAAAAAATAAAAAAACTGTCTTGTTTTTTTATTAACTAAACATGAATTGAGTTTTTTAAAAGTCTCTGAGCCAGGCATGGTGGCATGCACCTGTAGTCTCATTACTGGAGATGGATCACCAGAGCCCCGGAGTTCAAAACCAACCTGGGCAACATAATGAGACCCTAGTTGCCAAGTCCCCCACCTCTGCACCATTCAGAGGACCCAGTGCTTCCTGGAGCTTCTGTGGTGTGTCTCCTAGGTAGGAAGGTGGAGGTGGCAAGGAGGAAGAAAGTGATGTGGAGATAGAAAGTGACTTTGCTGTGTAACCTAGAAGGGAATCAATCAATCATTAGATTATTTGTTACTAGGCGCTCATTATTTTTTTGTTGTTGTTGTTGTTGTTAGGTGCCATCCAGTAGAGTTGGTCTCCAACTCATAGCGACCCTACACACAATAGGTAAAACACTATTGTCAGAGCTTCTCTGATATTCATAGGACTTTCAATGGCAGATTGAATTTTGGGAGTGGGTTGCTAGGTCCGTCTCCCAAGCCTATAGCACCTGGTGTTCCCTGGTGGTCTCCCATCCAAGTACTAACCAGGCCCGACCCTGCTTAGCTTCCGAGATCTGAGGGGATCAGATGCCACAGGGCTGCAGGGAATCAATCATTAGATTATTTGCTACCAGGAGCTCATTATTTAGAGATGCTTAATTATCATTAAGAGCAGGGAGGAAATCAGTATTTAAATAACCCTTCTCAGCGAGGCGCAACTTTCACCCTCAGGGCTGTGTTCTCAGCAGGGCCTGGTGGGGCATGACTGTCATCCCAGCACTCAGGAGGCTGAGGCAGAAGCACCATGAGTTCAAGGTCACTCTGGGCTACAGAGGGAGACTCTATTTCAAAAACACAAAAAACAGAGCTGGGCACTTGTCATCCCCACTATTTGGGAAGTGCAGGCAGGAGGATCTTGAGACAGAGACCAGAGCCTGTATAACTTAGTGAGACCCTATCTCAAGATAAAAAAATAAAAAGGGATCTGGGCACAGTGGCTCATGCCTGTAATCCCAGCGGCTCGGGAGGCGGAGGCAGGAGGATCGCAAGTTCGAGACCAGAGGCAGTCTGCGTAACTTAGCCCTGTCTCAGAAAAGTAAAAGAAAATGGGCTGGAGGTGTAGCTCAGTGGTCCAGCACTTGCAAAGCACGCAAGCACGAGGCCCTGGATTCAACCCCCAAGTACTGCAAAAATAAATAAATAAATAAGGGGCCTGGGGGTGCAGCTCAGTGGTAGAGCACTTGCTTGCAAAGTATGCATGAGGCCAGGGCTTGAGCCTGCCAGTACTGCAATAAGTAAATAAATAAATAAATAGAAAATAAGCAACAACAACAAAACCAGGAAAAGAAGAAAACGGTATTGTTTTCAGCCCTGTGTTATGTTAACAGACACCTGCAGCCGTAGCCCTATGGCATTCTATCCCATCAGATCTCAGAAGCTAAGCAGGGTCGGGCACGGTTAGTACTTGGATGGGAGACTACCTGGGAACACCAGGTGCTATAGGCTTGGGAGACGGACCTGGCAACCCCCTCCCAAAAATCAATCTGCCATTGAAAACCCTATGAGCAGCAGAGAAGCACTGACAATAGTGTCTTGCCTGTTGTACGCAGGGTCGCTGTGAGTCGGATAAAAACTCTATGGCACCTAACAACAACAACGTTAACAGAATGCAAACCACACTGTGTTTTCACTTGGTCCCCACAGCCTGTGTCCTTAAAAACCCCTGTTCTGAGTGCCGGCTGCCCATGTTCCCTTGGGAACACAGCATCTCTCTCTCTCTCTCTCTCTCTAAGAAACATCGCGTTTCCTAAACAACAGGAAGTGCACTCTGAGAGAGGCCTGCAAGCAGAATGCCTGGACTTTTTCAGCCATTGCCCAGCACCAGGTCGGAGGTTATCTCTGTGGACAAGTGAAGCCCCGCACCCTGGGCCCACAATGACAGGGGCTGGAGGACAAACCCAGTGGAAGCAGGTGGGGAAGGCAGCTGCCCTCACCCACCGCACCTCCCATGGCACCTGCCCCTCAAGGTTCCCTAAGGGGATGCTCAGCCATAGAAAGACTCTGATAACTCACCACCAGGAAGACATTCAAAGCCCAAGGACCCTTTCGAACACCTAGATTAAATTGTTGTCAGGTGCCAATGAGTCAGGTCCAATTCATGTTGTTGTTGTTAGGTGCCGTCGAGTCAGTATCCGACTCATAGCGACCCTCATAGGGTTTTCAATGGCTGACTGTTTCGGGATTGCCTTGGGAGTGGGTTACCAGGTCCTTCTCCCATTTTTGTGGTGCTGGGAATTGAACTCACGACCTCAGAGACTGCAGCGCAGTGCTCTACCAACTGAGCTAAATCCCAGCCCGGTCCAATTCATAGTGACCCTCATAAGGTGGTTTTTTTTTTTTTTTTTTTTTTTTTGGTGTGTGTGTGTGTGTGGTACTGGGGGTTGAACCCAGGGCCTCGCGCTTGTATGCTCTGCAAGTTCTGAACTACTGAGCTGCACTCCCGGCCCATTTTTTTACTTTTTGAGACCGGGTTTCACTCAATTACATAGACTGCCTCTGGTATCGAACTTGCGATCCTCCTGCCTTCGCCTCCCAAGCTGCTGGGATTACAGGTGTGCGCCACCGCGCCCGGCTGTAGGGTTGTCAGTAGCTGATTATTTCGGGATTGTTCTGGGAGTGGACTGCCACGTCCTTCTCCCACAGATGAAACAGAGATCTAATAAAAACCCGCCAAAGATCCTTTATTGTTTGTCTATACACAGCAGAAGCCTCTCTTCTTGGGGTGTCGGGGAGTGGGGAGACAGTGGCCTGCGCGGCTTCCCGTCTTGCAGCCCTTGTTCTCAGGCCGCAGTCTGCCCCTGAGGGCAAGGCTGGGGGTTCAGGTAAGGCACGGATGGCCGGGTTCTGCTGCGCTGGTGTGCACGTCTAGGCTTTCCAGCGGACCCCTGGAAACAGCTCAACCTGCTTGTGCTTAAGAGGAGAAAATGGGGTTTGGGCCCCGAAGAGAAGCGCGGCCGTGCCTCGGCTCGCTGCCGACGCGCAAAGGGGGCCTAAAGTTGCGTCTCCGCCCCCTTGCTTCCCTGTCTCTGCTTCCTCTTGCGGAGCTGCCGCTGGAGCTGGAGCTTGTTGGTGAAGAACATCTGGCGCCAGCCCAGGTCCTCCGCCAGGGACCTCATGTCCGGGGTGATGGTGTCACAGGCCGACTCGACGATCTGCTGCCACAGCACGTCAGACATGCACAGCTGGGGGCGGAGAGAGCCAGGGGTGGGTTATGGCGCGTGTGGCTCAGGAAAGGCCACACACTCACCCACAGGCCGCCGTCAAACTCCTGCTGCCTGAGACATGCCGTGCGAAAGGCTTATGAGCCTGCCAGTACTGCAATCAATCAATCAATCAATCAATCAATCAATAATCTCAGCCACTCGGAGGTGGAGGCAGGAGGATGGCAAGTTTGAGGCCAGACTGCGCTATTCAGTGAGACCCTTTCTCAAGATTAAAAAAAAAAAAAAACTAAAAAATGGGCTGGAGGTGCCTCCCAGGGGTAGAGCATTTGCCTAGCATGCTCAAGGCCCCGGATTCAATCCCCATCTCCACACATAAAACGGTAAATCAGAATGGATGCAAATGGCGAGCGAGCAATGTTAGCGATGAGCCCCGCCCCTACCCCGCATGCGCTTTAAGCCCTCAGTGGGGCCGGCTGGCCCCCGAATTCTGGGCTTGTACAGCTGACCGCTTTGTTGCCTAGAAGCTACTCCGGGGTGAGCTGCAGCTAAGGAACGAAGGGCCCTGAGGCCGCCAACCGGCAGGTCTGCAATCCCCTGACGCCAGTGCTGGGATTCCAGGCACAAGGTTTGCAATGAGACCTCGGCATGTTGACGTGACACCAAGCGCCACAGGACACAGGAAAATTCTGTCTATGCCTCAGGCCAGCTGGCCCAGGAACAGCACAGGGAGCTAAGGTCCAGGAAGAACTTCTAGCGGTTGCTTGACTGTGGTCTTGGGGCCTTAATCAAGGCCACAGGGTTAAGGACTGGCAGGACCTGGTGGACTCTATTCCACTTTCTGCACAAGGCCATTTGCCCTTCCTCCAAGCTCTAAGATGCCAAAATTCCGCTTCTGTTTACCCAAGGTCCCTTCCTTTACCTTCTTCGTTGGCAGTGTGAAGTAGGGCAGCTACTTTGTGAAGCTCCTACTCCCAAACACTATCACAGTGGAGATGTCACGGGCTAGGAGTGTAAATCAGTGGCACAGCGCATGCCTAACCCATGAGATCCTGGGTTCCCTTCCTAGCACTGCCAGGAAGGAAGGAACGGAGGGAGGGAGGGAGGAAGGAAGGAAGGGAAGGGAAGGGAAGGGAATTCAGGAGTGTAAAGCCTGGTTGGGGACCCTAAGTAGCCCACAGTGCCTTTGCACTAGTGGTACCAGAGGACCCTGGCCTGGCCCTGTCCTACTCTAGGCCTCTCCCACAGGAGCTCCCACAAGTCACCTGGGTAACTAACTTCTCTTACAAGCAGGCCAAGAAAAGCAAGAAGCGGAAGGGCCTCTCGAGGGTCAATGAGGGTGGGAAGATGAGCTACAGATAAGAATCGGTGCGGATCACCTCCCTTATCATTGACCTTCTTATGGACATAGTGAAAACTAGGTTGAAGTAATTATTTTTTACCACTTAAAATTCTTTTTTAGGGACAACTCTATGGCTTAAACAGGAGAAATATAGGGGTCTGGTAAAATCTCTCAGATTCCACAACACTGAATCCAATCGTGCTCTTGGAGAGGTTGGAGTTTTGGAGACCTGAACCTTCAGAGACATAGACACGGTAAGGAAGGGACCAAAGGACTGCAGTGGCTAAACAGCTGCGCAGGACCCAGTGAAGCCCACAGGGCAGCACATGCCTGTAATCCCAGTACTTGGGAGGGAAGGCAGAGAATTATGAGTTGGTGACCAGTCTGGGCTCCACAGCAAGACCCTGTCTCAAAAAAATAAAAAAAGAGGGCCGGGCGCAGTGGCACACGCCTGTAATCCCAGCGGCTTGGGAGGCAGAGACAGGAGGATTACAAGTTCGAGACCAGAGGCAGTCTGAGTAACTTTGCGAGACCCTGTCTCAAATAAAGTAAAAAAATGGGCTGAGGGCACAGCTCAGTGGTCCAGCACTTGCAGAGCATGCAGGTGCGAGGCCCTGGGTTCAACCCACAGTACTGCAAAAAATAAATAAATAAATAAAAATTTAAAAAATAAATAAAAAAAAAGAAAAAAAAAAGAAAACAATGTGAGTAATAGGATTGTAGCAAGAAAAGAATTACACATGGTCGGAATGTAGATTTTGAAGGTAGGGCTTACAAGAGTGGCTAGTGAATTAGATTCAAAGCATCTAGAAGTGAGAGTTAAGGATGAACTTCTTGGCTTGAGCAAACCTGGAACACCAATGGCTGGGGGCAATCAGGCAGTGGGAGAAGTAAATATGGTGAGTAGGTGTGTGGGGGGGTGGCATCAAGAGGTCTAGTTTTGCCGTGTGAAAGCTGAGATGTTCACAATACAGCTAAGTGGACTTGCTGAGCACGTAGTGAGACTAAGGGGAAGACAGGAGTCCAAAGGAACAACCTGGGCTAGAAACACGTTAGAAAAAGATCCGCCCGTGATGGTATTTAAAACTGTGGTCGAGATGCTAGACTCCAGGGGTGACTAAGCGAAGATGACCCAGTGAAGAGCTCTAGGACCTTCTGCACGAAGCAGCCAGCAAGTGGGAAAGTCTTCAGGAAGTGAGACTAAGGCGAAGATCTGGAACGGAATCAAAGGCATTAAACGCTGCTGGCAAGTCTAACAAGATGCAAACTAGCTTTTTTTTTCTCTGCCCCTGCGGAGCCGCGGGGAGGCGGAGGCTTGGGTGTGCTCAAGATTCGGCTTCACCCGTAACTCACCGCCATGGCCGAGGAAGGCATTGTTGCTGGAGGTGTAATGGACGTTAATACCGCTTTACAAGAGGTGCTGAAGACCGCCCTCATCCACGATGGTCTAGCACGTGGAATTCGTGAAGCTGCCACGGCCTTAGACAAGCGCCAAGCCCATCTTTGTGTTCTTGCATCCAACTGCGATGAACCTATGTATGTAAAGCTGGTGGAGGCCCTTTGTGCTGAGCACCAAATCAACCTAATTAAGGTTGATGACAACAAGAAACTAGGGGAATGGGTAGGCCTCTGCAAAATTGATCGAGAGGGAAAACCACGAAAAGTGGTTGGTTGCACTTGTGTTGTGGTTAAGGACTATGGCAAAGAATCTCAGGCCAAGGATGTCATCGAAGAGTACTTCAAATGCAAGAAATAAATAAAAACTTTGGCTCACTAAAAAAAAAAAAAAAAAAGATGCAAACTACATGCCGAATGGTGGCGGCTTGGATGCGCGGCCCAGCAGCAGAGCCTGGGCCTTTTGCTCACCAGGCCCCGGGCTGGATCCCAGCGCAAGCGGGGAAACCTGCCTGGTGTATTTTGCGAGACGATGTACAACCGGCAACCTGCACGAGAGCAGTTTCGGTGGCTTGGTGGGGACAGATGCCTAGCTAGTGTGAGGCCAGGGCGGAAGAGGAAGAGGACAGAGCAGAAAAGGGGGGAGGCCTACACTTCCACCTTGCACTTTCCCAATTAGAAAATTACAGAGCCGGGCACCGTGGAGCATACATGTAATCCCAGGGAGTAGGGAGGCTGAGGCAGGAGGGTCACAAGTTCAAGGCCAGAGGAAGTCTGTGCAACTTACTGAAGCTCTGTCTCAGAACAAAAATATAAAAGGGGCTGGTGGCTCAGCTCAGTGGTGGAGCACTTGCCTAGCATGTGCCAGACCCTCGGTTCAAACTCCTCAATACTTCGAAACAATAAAACAAAACAAAACAAAACAAAAACCCCCAAATCAAAATATGCTCTGTGCTAATGATAGAATGGGCTGGAATTTAGCTCAGTTGGTGGAGCGCTATGCTGCAGTCTCTGAGGTCCTGAGTTCAATTCCCAGCACCGCAAAAATGGGAGAAGGACCTGGCAATCCACTCCCAAGGCAATCCCGAAACAGTCAGCCATTGAAAACCCTATGAGGGTCGCTATGAGTCGGATACCGACTCGACAGCACCTAACAACAACAACGATAGAATGAAACTAAAAAGCCCAAAGGTAAGCTGAATTCAAACACAGCCTTGTATCGATTGTAACTCTGACTTTCTTTCAGAGAGAGTTCTGGAATGTCCTTTCCCTCCAGGTCACAGTGAGCAAATGCACCCAGAGTGTCTGAGGGCACAGCCCACCATAGACGGTCCAGTAAACAGCCTTGGCCAGCGGAGGGAAGGAGAGCAGGGCTTTCGCACTCTGCCCCATGGCCTGCAGCAGGGCTAAGACAGAGGGACAAGTCAGCTCCAGCATTTCAGAGGCCACACTGCCGGCAAGCCTGGGTGCCCTGTGGGAAGCCGCTGTCCCTGGCTCTGGGACACGCATATGCCCCTTCCTAGGAGGTGCACCCTGTGCCTGCTTCTGTTCTGTGTGGTCCTGCTCTGCCCACTGCCATCTCTGCCTGTCCTTCCAAGCTGCAACGCTGCCCGAGCACCCGGGAGCAGATGCTCCGCTTCAGCTGTCTGAGGGAGAACTGGATGTGCCAACTGCTGTCCCCCTGTCGTGGACCATCACATCCACCTACCTGGCCCACAGTCAGTCTCTGACAAGCTATGCAACCTCCAATCCCAAACAGCCAAGCATCCACTAACACCAACCCTTGCCTGACCTTGGCGCGGGCCTGCTTTGCTCTGCTGCATCTTGACTTCTTCCTAGGGAGGAAAAAACCTACAAATGTTCTATCTATTTCCTTTTACTATTCCTCCCACTTTTGAACAGAAAGCAGGCGGCCCTCTTTACTTTTATATACTTCGGGTAGTCAGGAGGGACCAATCCCTGGAGAAGGACATCATGTTTGGGAGAGTGGCAGGTCAACAAAAAAAAAAAAGGAAAACCCTCAACTAGGTGGATTGACACAGTGTCTGCAACAATGGGCTTAAAATAAATAAGTTAGTGTGCCTGGCACAGAATCGGGGAGTATTTCGTTCTGCTGTACATAGTATCGCTATGAGTCAGACAAGACGCAATGGCACCTAACAACAACATGTGTTCTAAAAGTGCTCTAATAAGGGAAAAGAATGAATTACAAATAGAAATGAGGACTGTCATAAAGCATAAATGCTTAAATTCCTTTCTGCATAAACATCAACACAACAGAAGTTACATCCACTTAATGCAGGTTACTGTTAAACAGTGACACCCAATCACGTCTTCATAGTGCCTAAAACATTTTGATGTCAGGCAGGCCATTCATTATCTTCTCCACCTTCAACCTTCCTTCAAGGTCTGGTTTCTCCTCTACTCATATTCCATATTCTAAATAGGAACAAAGGAAATCTCTTAATAAACAGAATAGATCACCTGAACCTCCTTTAAAAGATCTGAACTCTAACATTAATGTAGATAACCAGCCTATTTCCTTTTCTTCCTTTTTCTTTCTTTTCTTTCTTTTTTTTTTTTTTTTTAAGATGCTAGAGATTGAACAGAGCCTGGGGCATGCTATGCAAGCACTCCATCACTGAGCTACGCCCCCATTCCTGACTATCCCATTTCAAGATGTCTGTTTTCTCATGTAGCAGAGATTATGAGAGAAAATGACAAGATTTGGGGGCAAAGGAAAGAATTTCAAAACAGCTGAAATTGCCGCTACTGTAAGTTCATTTATAATTCACCATATATTAGACTGAAAATATTTAGTTTTGTTTTATAAATTAGTGTGCGAAATACCCTGCCTAAGATTCCCAAACCCTGGGGCTCTTTTGCCTGGTAGTTGCCAGGTCACAGAATGCAGGTGCCCATCCTACAACTCTACCCACTTGGATCTGCAGCAAGTAATCATGGACTTAGCGCCCCCTGGTGGTGGTATATGCAGTGTACGTACATGAATTGGCCAGAAGGAATCAGAGGGAGGATGTAGGTAAAACCTCTTACAAACGCCTGCAGCTGTAG
>VMDO01002809.1:76997-119497 GCA_007922755.1 Pedetes capensis
TAGTACCTGGATGGGAGACCGCCTGGGAACACCAGAAGCTGTAGGCTTGGGAGAAGGACCTGGCAACCCCCTCCCAAAAATCAATCTGCCATTGAAAACCCTATGAACAGCAGAGAAGCACTGACAATAGTGTTTCCCCTGTTGTACAGAGGGTCGCTATGAGTCGGATACCGACTCGAAGGCACCTAACAACAACAATGACAACTCTAACAACAACAATGACAACTCTTACAAATAGGGAAACTAAGGTTCAGAGAGGATAAAGATAAGCTAGGAACAGAACACAGTTCTCTGGCTTTGTGCTGATTTAAATGCACCCCACTAGCCAGGCCTAGTGGCCCATTCCTGTAATCCCAGTACTTGGGAGGTAGAGACAGGAGGATCCAGAGCTCCAGGCCAGTGGGGGCTACAGAGCAAGTTCAAGGTCAGCCTGCGCTATATAGGATACACTGTTTAAAAACAAACAAACAAACAAACAAAAACCCACCACACTGCTGTGCGCAGTGAACACAGGAACACCCCAACCCCGGAGCTTCTAGCCTTTAGCTACTTCTTGAAACATTTCGAGGATGGATGCTGGAGCCTGGACCCAGGGCCTCAAATATGGAAAGCACAAGCTGTAACTCTGAGCTACACTCTCAGCCCAGACATTGGATGGATAGAATTTTATTTCTTGGGCTGACTCCAGTACTCTCACAGGTAAAAAGTACCGAGGTAGCCAAGGTTCTTCAATTGTGAGCAACAGAATCGAACCTGGTTAATTTAAGCCAAAAGGGAATTTAGTGGAATGTTAGTGTGTGTGACTGGGATGAAGAGGCTCTAGAACTGGAGGATCAGGTGAAAGGGCAGGAACAAGGATCCTGGCCCTGATGAGCTGAAATTAGAACCGGCTGTGTTATCTGCTCTTCTACAAGTACATTCTGCGGAGGAGTCAAAGTGGGAAAGACTTCATCTGTCCGCCTCGGGCGGGGTGACTGGGGTGCTGCAATGGACAGACCACCGAAGTCACATGGTGGGATGGGAAATTCAAAGTCACAGAGGCTGTGACTAGAAGAAATGGAAATGAGCGTGAGGCAGTTATTCCTTGCCGGATTATTTTATACCACTCTGTGTCAGCCTGAGCTGCTCCTTGACTTTGAAGGCCCCTTGACCTGGAATGCCTCTGGTCCTCCTGACCACCTTCCAACTTCTATTTTCCCCTCAAAACCTGGATAAAGGAATTGACTTCTGTGAAGCCAGGAAGAGGAAATCACTTTGTACAGGCTTTGTCCCCTTATTAAATTGATCACACTAGATTGTCGTCGTTGTTGTTGTTAGGTGCCATTGGGTCGGTATCCGACTCATAGTGACCCTCATAGGGTTTTCAATGGCTGACTGTTTCAGGATTGCCTTGGGAGTAGATTGCCAGGCCCTTCTCCCATTTTTGTGGTGCTGGGAATTGAACTCGGGACCTCAGAGACTGCAGCACAGCGCTCTACCAACTGAGCTAAATCCCAGTAGATTGTCATTACCTATATCTATATTGTTATATGGCTTTCTCCTATTAGACTACACATTCCTTGAAGGCAGGAATGTCTTGTCATCTCTGCTGCTTGTGTGCCTACGACAGTCTTGTCACAAAGTTAGTACTCAAAAAATGATGGTTAGCCGGCCGTGGTGGCGCACGCCTGTAATCCCAGCAGCTCGGGAGGCAGAGGCAGGAGGATCGAAAGTTCGAGACCAGAGGCAGTCTGTGTAACTTCGTGAGATCCGGTCTCACAAAAGTAAAAAAATGGGCTGGGGGTGCAGCTCAGTGGTCCAGCACTTGCAAAATATGCAAGCGCAAGACCCTGGGTTCAACCCCCAGTGCCACACACACACACACACACACACACACACACACAAAAGATTGTTGAAATAAAGGCAAATAATAGGAGTCTGGCCCATCACTAGAGCTCTTTCCTAGCTTGCCCAAGGCCCTGGGTTCCTTGGGAGACCCAGCCCTGCAATAGAAAAAAAAAAAAGTTTTCTTGGAATGCACATGGAAAATTCTATATAGCAACAAAAGTGACGGTTACCTGTGCAAATCTGCGGGATGCTTGAGAAAGCCTGGCAATATCTTCAAGGTCCAGATAAGAAATAATACGCAGGAGCAAACTGTCTGAGAGCCGTTCAAGGAAGTCAAATTTACCTTCGCACAAATTGAAGACATAGTCTAATATTCTTCCACCAAATATTAAAGCAACTTGAACTGCAAATCAAAGAAACCAACACACCAGCATGGTTACCACGTGCAGCCGTGTAGAATCTAACCATCAGTAAGACTACATGCTTCGGGGCATTTTCTTCCCCTGACCTCGCTTATGCTGAGTCATTCCAACTGTCACCAGGCAGCCTTTGGCACGAATGGCATGAATTGTTTGAAGCAGTTATTTTCAATTGTTGTCATGTGGTTAGACCCAAATTTGGCCACTTGCCACTCGCTCGCCAGTGACTTCAGAGACAACGTGCTGGCACAAGGAACGAGGCTTTATTAGAAAGCTGGCGGATCAAGAGACCAGGGACCCTGGGCACAAAGCCCATCTGCTCCTACCACCCCGTGACAGATTGGTAAAGCCGTCTTTTCCCACAGTCGGTCTTGGGGCAGTCTTGGCTTGTGCTCACGGTCCCATCCACACTGCATTTTGAGAACATGGCATAGGCCAGCCTCTGGGTGGAGAATTTAGCATGACACTGAGCTCGGGGCTACTATCTGTCAAGAAAACTGAGGGGGGTACCTCAGGGCACAGTGGCACACGCCTGTAATCCTAGTGGCTTGGGAGGCGGAGACAGGAGGATCGCAAGTTTGAGACCAGAGGCAGTCTGCATATCTTAGCGAGACCCTGTCTCAAAAAGTAAGAAAATGGGCCAGGGGCACAGCTCAGTGGTCCAGCACTTGCAGAGCGTGCAAGCGCGAGGCCCTGGGTCCAACACCCAGTACCACCAAAAAAAAAAAAAAAAAAAAAAAAAAAACCTGAGGGGGGCTGGATCTGGCTCACACAGCAGGGTTCTGGCAGTCCTTTAAGTTAAAGAAGAGCTAGTGTAAATCATGCCATCACTTTCACAGGTACCCAACTTATCTGCAAGCAACGGGGAAGGGGAGATGTGCTGTGACATGACCAAGGCAGGCTGTGAGGTAGAATCCTGAGCCAGCAGAAAAGGAACAGCAAAGCATAGGTAAAAGGAGGAAGCAAAAAACTTTCCCCTGTCACACATCCCTGCTGTCAGTTTGTTCCATCACATCGTCCTAGGTGGAAAGAGGGAGCAGGGGCGATGAAGCGATCTGGCTACTTCCTGCTGTATGGGGGTGAAGGGAGGGACGAGGAAGGATGGGACAAGTGATTTTGTGGATTAAAAGTTCTCTAGTTTGACTCTGGGCTGAGGTTTAGCTCAGTTGGTAGAGTGCTGGGCTGCACTTTCTGAGGACCATGGTTTAATCCCCAGCACCGCAAAAACAGGAAAAGGATTTGGCAATCCACTCCTGAAAGAATCCCAAAACAATCAGCAGTCGAAAACCCTGTGGGAGTCACTATGACACCTAACACCACCAACAAGTTCGACTCTCTGGTCTCTGACCAGGAAGTGGAGTTAATCTTCCTTCTTCCAGATCCCTCTCCAGGTTACCTAATATCATAACCTCAGCTTTAGACATAATTCTGTCCAGTGCACAAGCCCTTGTCTCACAGCATCAATATATTTCACAACCTAACATTAGTCCTGTGCAAACTGTTCTTACTAAGGACATAGGTTTTTGCAACCAAGAGCCTCCCCTAGACTATTCAGTTGGGGTTTAGTGACACACAATGCTTGAGAGCAGGTCTGATGAGGGAGAAATTTCCCCCAGGTCCAGGCTGATCTAGAGTCCCATCAGGGACCACCGACCAACATCATTGTGAGAGGTGTCTTTGAGCCAAAGCCTATCTTCTTGTGCGTCTTTTTTTTTTTTTTTTTTTTTCTTTCTTTCCTTTTTTCCTTTGTGGTGTTAAGGATCCAACCAGGGCCTCAGTCCTTACTGAGCAAGCACTCTACCAACTGAGCTAAACCCCCAGCCCTTCTTTTTTTGTGTGTGTGGTACTGGGGGTTGAACCCAGGGCCTCGTGCTTGCATACTTTGCAAGTGCTGGACCACTGAGCTGCATCCCCAGCCCATTCTTTTTTTTCTTTTTTTAACTTTTTGAGACAGGGTCTCGCTAAATTACACAGACTGCCTCTGGTCTTGAACTTGCGATCCTCCTGCCTCTGCCTCCCGAGCCTCTGGGATTACCGGTGTGCGCCACTGTGCCTGGCTAACCCCCAGCCCTTCTTGTGCGTTCTGTACTAACAACTGCACCTTGATCCGGTCACTCCCTTATGTAAAGCGGACACCCACCAAGGTGTCCCTGAGGTGCCAGAGGATGATGGGAGCTGACACAGCCAACAAGCACCCTTCTGAAGCCATAAGCATACTGTCAGGCCCAACCTAAAAGTGAAGTCCCCCCTCATAACGAGCCACCTTCTCTAAGCCCACCCATACGCATCCTCAGTAATACTCTGTCCTAGGCAAATCCCTACCATTTGGGTTCCAGCCAGGGTCCACATGAGGGGTGGCAACACTTGGCTCCGAGGTCCCCGCCAGATCTTCCTGATGGAAGCAAGCTGCTTCCTCACAAGCCTTGTGAATCACTAAGAACTTGTCGCCTGCAGTGAAGAGGGTTCAGCAAGGCCTGCGCATCTGTCCAGCTTGAGGGGACGTGTGGCAGAGAGTAAGACAAATCATCCCCTGGGGGCATCCTTATATGAAGGGCAGTTATTCCTCAGAATCACCAAGTCTGACGTGGAAAATGGGTTGTGCACCCACAAGTACCCATCTGCTTGTCCCTGCTGATTTACACCTGTCTTGGGTATTGCCCTGCTCCACTTACAGGTCCGTCCTGCCTAACGGGGTGCCCTGTGGGTCTTGTAAGGGGCGGTGCTTCCGGCCGCTGGCCCAGGTTCACACTGAGGTGGGCCTGGGTTTATGGGCCAGGGAGGGTACCAACTGTTCTGATGAGGGGCCGTCCTGGTTGAAGCAAAGCCAACAACCCCAGTTATGTTCGGATTTCAGTATGGGTGGCTCCTGCTTCCATTCCTTCCTTGGTACCATGACAAAAAAGCTTCCTGTTTCTTCCTTTTTCTTCTTCATGAAGGCATTAGAAAAAACTATTGCAAAAGACTTCTTTAAAGTGTTGAAAAATAAAATGCTCACACCTAGGGAATTTCATTTGCCCTGTGTGCCTTCTGACAAAATAGTTCCAAATGGGGGGTACTATAATAATTGAATGCCTGCCGCCATAGCCCTGTGGCATCTGATCCCATCAGACCTCGGAAGCTAAGCAGGGTCAGGCCTGGTTAGTACTTGGATGGGAGACCGCCTGGGAACACCAGGTGCTATAGGCTTGGGAGAAGGACCCAGCAACCCACTCCCAAAAATCAATCCGCCATTGAAAACCCTATGAACAGCAGAGAAGCACTGACAACAGTGTTTCGCCTGTTGTATGCAGGGTTGCAATGAGTCGGATACCGACTGGACAGCCCCTAACAACAAAGTAATAATTAAAAGACTCATTTGTTGGCCAGCTTCCCTCACAGCCCAGCACCTACCACAGCCAAGCAGTATTGCAGTCATCATGCATTTTCTTCTTGGTCATTGGAGAAGGGCAGTAATGACACCACCTTTCTAGATTTTTTCCTATAGGGCTACGAGCAGGAAGGGTATTGGTGCTACCCATACTTTCTTCAGGAGAGTGAGAAAACAGAATAAAAAGATCCCATTGAGAAAAACAAGAGAACTAGCCAGGCGCGGTGGCGCATGCCTGTAATCCCAGCAGCTTGGGAGGCTGAGGCTCGGGAGGATCACAAGTTCGAAACCAGAGGCAGTCTGCGTAATTTAGCAAGACCCTGTCTCCAAAAAAAAAAAAAAAAAAAAAGTAAAAAAATGGGCTGAGGGCACAGCTCAGTGGCCCAGCACTTGCAGAGCATGTAGGCATGAGGCCCTGGGTTCAACCCCCAGTACCGCAAAACAAACAAACAAACAGGAGAATTGGCACACACCAAAACTCTGCCACAAGTACAGGTCTTCCCAGCAAACAGCCCTGGCTGCAGAGTCCAAGACCTGTTCCCCCACCCACGGGTACTCGGGTGAAATGACAAGAGCCCTGCTCCAGCTGGCCTCAGTGGCACACCTGGGGTCTCTGGTGCTCGGAAGAGACCAGCTTGGACAACAGGGAGACCCATCTGGAAAAAAAGGGGAAGAAAGAAAGGGCCAAATCTGTGGGGTTTCACCCACCCAATGGGCGGGGATGGGAAGTCCCTTGAGTCTGAGCGCTCACCTGTCCTGTGACCTAGGCGCCAGGACTCTGGTCCCCACTCAGAGGTTGCTTAACGGCTATGCCAGCCAGGAGAGGAAGAAGACAGCCCGGGACTTCTGGGACTGCGCCCCATCTTCAGGGCAGGGCCAGCCGCCCTAGAGAGCAGCCTTGGGGCGGGCCTGTCAAATTTGTGACCTGGACCCAAGTTTTGACACTCAAAAAGCAAGGCTACACCAAAATGTCCAAGGACCAAGACATCACAGACCATCTGTCTCCTACCACATGACATGGGGCTATTTTTTTCTTTTCTTTTCTTTCTTTTTTTTTTTTTTTTGCGGTACTGGGGATTGAATCCAGGGCCTCACACTGGAATGCTTTGCAAGTGCTGGACCACTGAGCTGCACCGCCACCCCATTTTTTTACTTTTTGGACAGGGTGTTGCTAAATTACACAGACTGTGTCTGGTCTCCAACTTGCCATTCTCCTGCCTCTGCCTCCCCAGCCACTGGGATTACAGGCGTGTGCCACCGCACCCAGCTGTTTTGGGTTTTTGAGACAGGATCTCACTGTGTAGCCCAGGCTGGTCTTGAACTCACATCAGTCTTCCAACCTCTACCTCCCAAGCACTGGGATTACAGACGTGTGCCACCACATTTTGTGCCACCACATTCGGCTGGTGTAACACTTTATTTATTTTATTTATTGCAGTACTTGAGTGTTAAACCTAGTGCCTTGCACATACTTTGCAAGTGCTCTACCACTGAGCTGCACCCCCAGTCTATTTTTTATTTTTCATCTTGAGACAGGGTTTCATTAAATTACGCAGGCTTCCCCTGGCCTCAAATTCACAGTCCTCCTGCCTCTGCCTCCTGAGTTGCTGAGGTTACACTGTGTACCACCATACCCAGCTGGCTGGGGCTTTTGTGTGTGTGTGTGTGTGTGTGTGTGTGTGTGTGTGTGTGTGTGGTACTGGGGGTTGAACCCAGGGCCTCGCGCTTGAATGCTCTGCAAGTGCTGAACCACTGAGCTGCACCCTCAGCCCATTTTTTTTTTTTTTTTTTTTTTTTACTTTTTTGAGACAGGGTCTCGCTAAATTACGCAGACTGCCTCTGGTCTGGAACTTGCGATCCTCCTGCCTCTGCCTCCCCAGCCGCTGGGATTACAAGCGTGCGCCACTGGCTGGGACCTTGAAAGCCATCTTTTTCCCTGGTCTAGGAAGACTCATTAACAGCCTGCGATGCACAGATGACAGAACTCTGCTTGCTGAAACTATAGAGGATTTGAAACATTTACTGATGAAGGTCAAAGAACACAGCCTTCACCATGGATTGTGCCTCAACATCAGGAAAACAAAAATCCTTACCACTGAGTCAGTACAGAGCTTGATGATAAATGGAGAAAAAAGATTGAGGTTGTCCAAGATTTTGCTTTATTGGTTCTATAATCAACACCCACAGAAGTAGCAGTGAAGAAATCAAAAGACGCATCGCATGAGAAAAAACTATTGCAAAAGACCTCTCTAAAGTGTTGAAATTGGGCTGGGATTTAGCTCAGTGGGTAGAGCGCTGCGCTGCAGTCTCTGAGGCCCCGAGTTCAATTCCCAGCACCGCAAAAATGGGAGAAGGGCCTGGCAATCCACTCCCAAGGCAATCCCGAAGCACTCAGCCATTGAAAACCCTATAAGGGTCGCTATGAGTCGGATACTGACTCGACGGCACCTAACAACAACAAAGTGTTGAAAAGTAAAGATGTCACATTGAAGATGAAGGTGCACCTGACTCAGGCCATGGTGCTTTCAGTCGCATCATATGGTTGTGAAAGCTGGGTAGTGAATAAGGGAGACAGGAAGGGAATTGATGCTTTTGAATTATAGTGCTAGAGACAAGTACTGGACTACCAAAAGAACCGCCAGATCCATCCTAGGAGAAGTGCAACCAGAGTGTTCCTTGGAAGCAAGAATGGCTAGACTGCGTCTTTACATATTTTGGACATGTTTTCAGGCAGGACCAATCCCTGGATAAGGACATCATGTTTGGGAGAGTAGCAGGTCAATGGGAAAAAAAGAAAACTGTCCACAAGATGGACTGACACAGTATCTGCAACAATGGGCTTAAACATAAAAAAGATGGTGCACCTGGCACAGAGTCAGGGGGAGTGTTTCGTTTTGTTATACACAGGGTCGCAATGAGTCGGACCCAACAGTACCTAACATTGGTTGTCATCACTTATATAGAGGCGGATCAGGCCTGGCGCAGGCACAGGTCATGCTTCTATATGTGGTATGTTCAGGAAATGAAGGACAGAACTGCCTCTGAGCAGACAGGTCAGCATTAAAATGAGCAAAGGCTTTCACTCCATCAAGAAAACAGAGAGGTCTGGGGGTGCAGCCCAGTGGTAGAGCTCTTGCCTGGCACGTGCAAGGCCCTGGGTTCCATCCCTAGCACTGGAATGGGGCCATGCAGGGGAAGTGGAGGCAGGGGCCGGGTGAGGCAGCAGCAGTCTGGCTCACCTAGCAGGATGCAGGATGCAGGGTTGGAATTCCTACAACTTAAACAAGTTGGCCTACAGCCATAGCCCTATGGCATCCGATCCCCTCAGATCTTGGAAGCTAAGCAGGGTTGGGCCTGGTTAGTACTTGGATGGGAGACCGCCTGGGAGCACCAAGTGCTGTAGGCTTGGGAGACAGACCCGGCAACCCACTCCCAAAAATCAAACTGCCATTGAAAACCCTGTGAGTAGCAGAGAAGCACTGAGGATAGTGTTTCGCCTGTTGTACACAGGGTCGCTATGAGTCGGATGCTGACTCCAGGGCACCTAACGACAACAACAAAACAAGGGTTGGTTTACATCTTATCACTACTTTGGTAGGTGCCTTGTGCTCAAGCAAGCTGAAAAGCAAGAAGTGGCGCTACAAAAGCAAGCTGGGAGTTATAACCTTGTGTCTACACCATAAGGACAAGCTGTGAGTTATAACCTTGCGCTAACACAAGAGGAACATCTAAGCGCAAGGAAAAGGAGTTAAAAAAAAATGTTTTTTCCTGTTTCACAATTGCCGTCCCTCCTCTGAGATGATTATCTGTTAGGGACACATTGTTTCACAGGGTGATTTCTGCATCAGCACCAAACTCCAGTCCCGTGCCAGCAGCAGTGGGAGACACAGCCCAGCGCTGGCCCCCTGGCCTGAGGCCTGGGGACCACCACTTACAGCCAGATCCTTAGCGAAAGGCAGAGAAGGACTTCAAGAGGATTCATAGTGAAAGAAAAGTTAGTGGAGTTATTAAGTAAACGTCATAGTACATGCTTTAGATTTAAAGCATGGGAGTTCAGACAGAAAGCAAGAGGCCTGAGGAAAAAACAACAGTCTACCTCCTAGACATGGATGCAGCCTTCTCAAGAGAGGGAGCTGCACTCAGTGTCTTGTTGTTAGGTGCTATCGAGTGGAATCTGACTCATAGCGACCCTATGTACAATAGAACAAAACACTCCCTGACACTGTGCTATGCCCAGCACTACTGTCAGTGCTTCTCTGCTATTCATAGGGTTCTCAATGGCTGATTGTTTTGAGAGTGGGATGACAGATCCTTCTTGCATTTTTTTTTCCAGTGCTTGGGATTGAACCCACGGCCTCAGAGAGCACATGGAGGAGTAGGGCCTGGGGCTTAGCTCAGTTGGTAGAGCGCTGCTCCATACTTACTGAGGACCTGGGTGTGAATCCCAGCACCACAAAAATGGGAGAAGGACCTGGCAATTCACTCCTGAAACGATTTCAAAACAATCAATCATTGAAAATCCTACATAGAGTCACTATGAGTTGGACGGGACTTGATGGCAGCTAACAACAATAGTATGGGGCTGAGGTTTAGCTCAGTTGGTAGAGTGCCACTCTGCACTCTAAGGCCCTGATTTCCATTCCCAGCACTGCAAAAACAGAAGGGCTTGGCAATTCTGAGGCAATCCTGAAACAATTGAAAACCCTACATAGGGTCACTATGAGTTAGAAGTGACTCAACAGGACCTAACAACAAACATGTTATATATACATATATATACATATTTTATATATATATATAATATATATATATACACACACACATATATACACACATAAACATATATATACACATATACATATATATATGTGATTTTGTGGCTTTTGAAGTTACATTGCTCAAAGGATGTAATTTACAACTAGGTTCAAAGATAAAGCAAGGTTTCAAAATTAAGTAAAGTTTTAAATTAAGTGAGAAATATATAAACTGGTCTACCTACTCTTAAAGAATTTCCTTTTTAAAAATGAAATTGTAAGGTGGTGGTACTTTGAGGTGCAGTTTTAGGGATGAGAGAGGAGTGCTAATATGGTTAAATTCAAAGGTCACAGATATTCTGGCCTAAGTAAACACAAGCTGCTTGTTGTTTTTAACATCCTTGTTTGAGTCCTAGAAAACTAAGCATTGGCTCCGTGTAGGCAATCTCTATGATCTTGTCAGCTATACTGAAGTTGTTGACTCTCAGCCAGCTGAAGATGAAGCCAGATTTCAGAGTGAGGGACTTATTTTCCTTCCCACAGCCCCTTAACTTCTCTATCCTGCCTCACCAACATTATCCCCCATGTGGTTTCTCTACCACCTCCCGCCAGTCCTGAAATTAGTCTAAGACATATTAATGTCTCCCAAATTTAGTTGACTTATGTTCTTTTGTTTTTATATGGTGTTTTTCCATTAACATTCCTTCCTATTTTCTTTTATCCCTATCTTTAGACAATTGAGTAAATTAAAAGCAGAAAGGAGGAAAACACATCTTATGAAATTTATTAGGACTTTGCCAATATTTTTATGTTTGTTAGTTATTTCCAAAAGAAATAAGTTTATAAACAATCGATGGTCCATGTAAACAAATTTGCTGCAGAAAACAAACCACCCCCCTCTCCAGCGCCCTGAATAACTAAGGAATGGAAACACGTTTCAAAGGGTAGATGTTCACATGTAAGAGGTGGTTAAATCTGGGTGGCGATTTTTATTTTCCTCCTTTTCCTTATCTGTCTTTTCCGGTCCTACTCCAATAAAGCAGTGTTGTTGTTGTTGTTAGGTGCCGTCGAGGCGTATCGGACTCATAGCGACCCTCATAGGGTTTTCAATGGCTGTTTCGGGATTGCCTTGGGAGTGGATTGCCAGGTCCGTCTCCCATTTTTGCGGGTGCTGGGAATTGAACTCAGGACCGCAAAGACTGCAGCACAGCGCTCTACCAACTGAGCTAAATCCCGGCCCAAAGCAGTATTAGCAGTGTGCTTTTTTTTTTGAGTCATGGGAGGAAGGCTACCTCCTGTGGGAGAGAGGAAGATGCTGACATAGGGACCTGGATGCCAGTGGGTTCAGAACTGCACATTTCTAGCTTCCTCCTTTTTTCCCTTCTGACTCTGAGAGCGCGACTATGAGCCTTTCCAGGGAACTGCTCTGAGAAAAGAGAGGAAGTGCACTGTCTTAGACCAGTGTGCAATATATGGCGACCACCTTCCTGCTTCAAACTTTCTCTGGTGGGAGTGGCTGGGGACCAAACCCAGGGCCTGATGCTTGCTAGGCAACATTGTCCCCCACCTCCAGCTTTCTCTGTTTAAACTGAAGCACTTCTCTGACGAAGTGGATTGGAGCTGCCCAGACAGTAGGCTCCCAGAGGGAAGAGGCTGTCCTGGCATCCCAGAGGCTGGGTTCTCTGGTCTCAGAATGGTGGACTGTGTTCACCTACAAGCCTGTGGAGGGCTGGGATTTAGCTCAGTTGGTAGAGCACCGCTCTGCAGTCTCTGAGGTCTGGAGTTCGATTCCCAGCACCACAAAAATGGGAGAAGGACATGGCAACCCATTCTTGAGGCAATCCCAAAACAATCTGCCATTGAAAACCCTATGAGGGTCCCTACGAGTCGGACATGACTCCACGGCACCTAACAACAACACAAGCCTGCTGGAAGAGCCAGCCACTGGATTTCTCTCCCAAACTAGTAAGGCCAGCCTTCTCCAGGCACTAAGAGTTTAAGTTGCTTCTCAATTCAGAGTGATCCCCAGTACTGCAGAAATGGGAGAAGGATGTGGCAATCCACTCCGGAAGCAATCCCCAAACAATCAGCCATTGAAAACCCTATGAGGGTCACTATGAGTCACACTTGATGCCACGGTACCTAACAATAACAACAACAACATCAACAACAACAACAGCAATGCAATTCGAAGTGCCTCCACTTCAAAGCACTACTAAAGTGCAAGGGCTTCCTTGGAGGAAAAAAATAACCCTGTCAAAAACTCAGCTTTAAAGATTAGGTATTGTTGGAGAAGCTCTGGCCCATCAGCAGAATAAGAAGAAAAACCAAAAGCTTTGTTTTTTTCCTTCTTCCTCCTTCATTAGAAAGAAGAAAATGTCCTGAAATAACTGGAGACTGGCCTTTTGTGTTTGTTTTTCTGAGACAGGGTTTTGCTGTGTAGCACAGGCTGGTCTGATACTTTCGATCCTCCTGCGTCAGCCTCCCAAGTGCTGGGCTTTCAGGCATGCACCCCCGCACCTGACAGTGATATATGTTTGAAACACTTTAAAATGCAAAGAAAACATCGAAGTGTCATCAGTGGTGTCAGAGAGAGAGAGAGATGCAGCCCAGCGCTGCCACCTATCCTGAGGTGTGGCCTTTCTGAGGACCTCTACCCAGGTTGTTATTGGGGAGACCAGGGTACACAGGTCTGGAGCACTGGTCCAGGAATCTGACCACAAAACCTCATATTTGGCATATAAAAAAACTGATACCTGACACAGAAGCTATAGTAAAGAGTATTGTTGTCGTTAGGTGCTGTTGAGTCAGGTCCAAGTCATAGCGACCCTATGTACAACAGAAAGAAACAGTCACTGACACTGTGCCATGCCCAGCACTATGTCAGTGCTTCTCTGCTATTCATAGGGTTTTCAATGGCTGATAGCTGATTGTTTTTGTTTTGGGATTGTTTCAAGAATGGGTTACCAGGTCCTTCTCCTGGTGCTGGGGATTGAACCTGGGGCCTCAGAGAGTACAGAGTGGCACTCTACCCACTAAGCCAAACCCCAGCCCCAGCAAAGAGTATAGAAATGGTTTACTAAGGATAGTATACCTTTAAGGAATAATTACAGGGAAAACTAAGGAACTTGGAGAAGCTTAGGAAGACCTGGAAAGGAAATTGGAAAAACCTGCATTCTGAATGGCTCAGCATAGGGAGGTTTTTGTTCCCCCAGGGGAAGGTAAAGAAACCAGAGGGAACAGGAGAGTTAAGCAGGCTTTTAGAAAGAAGGGTGCCTAGGGTGGACGGAGAAGATGGCGGCCAAGAGAAGACAGAGGTGTGCACCTGGTTGCTGGAGAGAGAAGCGCAAGGGGCGGAGAGAAAGGAAGAGAGAGAGAGCTTGCGGAAGAACAGAGTACGGAGGAATAGACAGAGGTGCGTGTTCCCTGTAGTTTTATTCAAACTAGGGCACGCCTGGGGCAACATCAGCCCCGGGTGCTTAGTGTGACGTGGGCCTTGAGTCCTTGTTTTGTAAGTGGCCCCAGGGCCTAGGTAGGGTGTGGGGCTCACTTGAAAATGTCCTTCCACTGTCCTCAGGGACACGTGTGTCTTCATCATGGCAGAACGGCAGGAGCCATCTTCAATCCCCTTTTCCTCCATATTGCCTGCTGACGCCTAGTTACCTAACAAGGTGATGCCAGGGCCTTGGCTCCATCGCAAAAAATGAATTTTTAGGATGCATCAGAGAGTGAAACAGAGTTTGCAAGTTTATTAGGTAGGGGTAAGAGCTAGTACATGCTTTAAGGTAAGCACAGGTGCTCATAAAGGGATCTGCCTAAGAAAATAATAGTACACATCCAAGACATGGATGCGGACCTCTCAAGAAAGAGTCACACCTGAGTGTCTTCACAACAGATATGTGTGTGTGTGTGTGTGTGTATACATACACATACATACATAATATCCCACAATATATATAATATGTAATATATATTATATAATATGTAACATATATATATTATATATGTTGTTGTTGTTAGGTGCCGTCAGGTCGGTATCTGACTCATAGTGACCCTACATACAACAGGGGAAACACTATTGTCAGTGCTTCTCTGCTGTTCATAGGGTTTCCAATGGTGGATTGATTTTTGGGAGTGGGTTGCTGGGTCCATCTCCCAAGCCTACAGCACCTGGTGTTCCCAGGCGGTCTCCCATCCAAGTACTAACCAGATCTGACCCTGCTTAGCTTCTGAGATCTGATGGGATTGGATCTCACAGGGCTATGGCTGCAGGTATATTATATATATATAACCCACAAAATCATATATATATAATTTATGTAGATATATGAAGTTACACACACACACACACACACACACACACACACACACGCACGTTACATTGCTCAATGGTGCTCCTGGAGGTGCATTACAGATAAGGAAAGGAGCGCAGGTGGAGGAAGTTCTCACTACAGTAGGTCATTAGGAAAATCTCTGGGCCTGTTGATTACAGTGACCTGTAACCTGGTTTTGTGAGATTCTCAGAGGAGCACGGGAGTCTACGCAGGCAGTTCTCACAGTGGTTGTCCTTTTCTGGTTGTGCTGAACTTGCTTCTCAGCTGATGAGACTCAGACCAGATCCTGGAGTGAAAGTTCGTTCTTCCCCTGTCCCCTTGATTTTCCCTGTCTTTCCATCCTGCCTCAAAAGGATGCCGCGGTGTACTTGAGGAAGTCTCTACCCATAAAGTATTATTGTTGTTGTTAGGTGACGTCCAGTTGTGTCCGACTCATAGTGACCCTCATAGGGTTTTCAATGGCTGATTCTTTTGGGATTGCCTTGGGAGTGGATTGCCATGTCCTTCTCCCATTTTTGCAGTGCTGAGAATCGAACTCTGGACCTCAGAGACTGCAGAGCGGCGCTCTACCAACTGAGCTAAATCCCAGCCCCAAACTATTGTAGGAAAGTGTTAAATTTACTCCCCCACCCCCGCTCCGAACTTTCAATACTTTTAATCTAAGAAATAAGCAGGCAGTAAACTCTTTGTTACAAGGACATACAAATTCTATCATGAGAGTGCAACAGTCAGAGGGGTGCGAGGGGGAGTATCACAAGGAGGTAACAGAGGGCTCGCTAGGGGCTTTGGCTTTGTGGGAAGGGGGTTGGCACAGGCCTGGATGAGTGGGAGGAGGATCTGCACTACAAGCAAGGGCTGCCTTGTTATGCGGAAAAGGTGTCCCTGGTAACCACCACCTACTGTCACCTCTGCCTCAGCAAGACGTCAGACCTTCAGCCTCCTCTTCCTGTGGACAGATTGCCCAGAGGCACAAAGAGGGTAAGTATCAGATGGAAAAGCTAGGGTCAGTCTGTACTGTTGATGGCTTTAAGAAACGTCAATTTCTTTTATAAAAGCTCTGCTTTCCCGAGACATGTCTGTGTCTGCAGAGGCCCTCGGTTTCTCTGAATAACCGATTCTAAATATGCCAAAGAACTATGTTGGAGGGGACTACTTTACTCTCCCCTGGTATTTAAAATGTAAAAGTTATAAAAGGACATATACACCTAAGGGTTTCTCTGCTATTCACAGGGTTTTCGATGGCTAACTGTTCCGAGAGTGGGCTGCCAGGTCCTTCTTCCTCGTCTGTTTTAGTCTGGAAACTCAGCTGAAATCTGTCTACCCTGGGTGCCCCTGCTGGTATTGGAGATACTGGTGGCGGTGGCATAGCGTTCAGCATCACAGCAACATGCAAGCCCCACAATTTGACAAACTGACAAACAAGTAATGTCTATCTGTCTTATTGACTATGCAAAGGCTTTTGACTATGTGGATCATAATGAGGGACCCAGCTTAGCCATAGAAAAGCCATTTTATAGATCAGGCTAAGAAAATTTTCCACTGCCTCAGGGAGAGACCCCACCCCTCCCAACTTGGGAAGTCCCCGAGCTACCTTAAGCTGCCGCTTCCCTTCTTGTTATCATCAGCCCTTGCTATTTGATTTAACCAATTAGTTTAAAAGTCAACCAATGCGACCAATCAAAGTTGTACCAGTCAGCTAACCCGCCATTTGGCTTCTGTAAAGGTATAAAGCCTGCAGCGGTAGCCCTGTGGCATCCGATCCCGTCAGATCACAGAAGCTAAGCAGGGTCGGGCCTGGTTAGTACCTGGATGGGAGACCACCTGGGAACACCAGAAGCTGTAGGCTTGGGAGAAGGAGCTGGCAGCCCCCTCCCAAAAATCCATCTGCCATTGAAAACCCTACGAACAGCAGAGAAGCACTGACAATAGTGTTTCCCCTGTTGTACAGAGGGTCGCTATGAGTCGGATACCGACTTGACGGCACCTAACAATAACAACAAAGGGTATAAAAAGCCCTCGCTTCTGCATTTCGGGGGTCTCTCTCTCGCTCTCTCGTTCGATGGAGCTGGGTAGACCCCGACGCGCCGGACCATAAAGTCCTGTGCTTTTGCAGCAGCACTGGCCTCCGTCTCTCACTGGGAACTCTCCGGGTAGGCTCAGAATTCCAAATTGGGGTTCGAGTCTTACAATAACAAATTATGGATAACATTTTGAAGAATGGGAATACCAGAGCACTTAATTATATTCATGAGGAACCTGCACATGGACCAGGAGGCAGTTTTTCAAACTGAACAAGGAAACGCTGCCTGGTTAACAGTCAGGAAAGCTGTGCATCCAGGCTGTATCCTTTCACCATACCTCTTTAATCTCTATGCTGAGCAAATAATCCGTGAAGCTGGACTATGTGAAGAACGTGGCATCAGGATTAGAGGAAGACTCATTAACAACTTGTGCTATCAATTCTGTAATACCAGGTGTTGGTATAATTACATTTTGGGAACACATGTTTAGGTGTCTGGGTTCTAGTGATGTTTTTAATGTCCAAAAATTTAGCAATGATTTTTAATGTTTCTTTGGGATATGAGTTCAGAATCTTGAAAAGTGACTTTCTAGGTACTTGTGAACATGGAAAAAGGCAGCACTTGGAGTTGATGTCTGAGGAAGGAATTCTTGGGAAAGAGGCATCGCCAATTCTGGCTGCTAACATGTTATTATTATTTATGATGCAAATGTCCTGAATGGAAGGACTGTGAGTTTACATTCACAACAGAGCCTGTACCAAAGGGTATCAAAGTGTAATAGGAGTACTATTTTATAATTGGCCAGGTGTTCTTATTTGTGTTTGTTTATGTATTGACAACTAGCATATTTTGTAATGGTACACAGATATGTGCTGATGACAGTCAATGTTTTCTCTACTTTCATAATTGCTATTGTTAGGTGCTATGGACTAGGGTTCACCTCATAGTGATCCTATGTACAGCAGAATGAAACACTCCCCAACACTGCCAGGCACACGATCTTTTTTATGTTTAAGCCCGTTGTTGCAGCCACTGTGTCAATCCATCTAGTTGAAGGTCTTGTTTTTTTCATTCACCTGCCATTCTCCCAAACATGGTGTCCTTTTCCAGGGATTGGTCCCTCCTGACTATATGTCCAAAATACATCAGACCCAGTCTAGCCATCCTAGCATCCAAAGAGTACTTTGGCTGTACTTCTTCTAGGATGGATCTGTTGGTTCTTTTGGCAGTCCATGGTACATTCAATATTTGTCTCCAGTGCAATAATTCAAAAGCATCAACTCTTCTCCTGTCTCCCTTATTCAATGTCTATGTTTCACAACTATATGATGAGACTGAAAAATACCATGGCATGAGTCAGGCTCACTTTCGTCTTCAAATGTGACATCTTTACTTATAAACACTTTAAAGAGGTCTTTATGACAGCTTTTCCCAGTGCAGTGCATCTTGTGGTTTCTTAATTGCTGCTTCCGTGGGTGTTGATTATGAAACCAAGTAAAGCAAAATCTTGGACAACCTCAGTCTTTTCTCCATTTATCATGACGTTGCGTACTGACCCTGTTGTAAGGATTTTTGTTTTGTTGATGCTGAGGCACAATCCCTATTGAAATCTGTGTTCTTTAATTTTTGTCAGTAAATATTTCAGATCCTCTTCATTTTCACCAAGCAGATTTGCATAATGCAGGTTGTTAATGAGTCTTCCTCCAATCCCGATGTCATGTTCTTCTTCATAAAGTCTAGCTTCTTGGATTATTTTCTCTGCATTAAGATTGAAGTGGTATGGTGGAAGGATATATCCCTGACAGGCACCTTTCCTGACCTTAAACCAAGCAGCGTTTCCTTGTTCTGTTCAAATGACTGCCTGCTGGTCCGTATACAGAAAAATACTAGTGTGTGCTAAATTTACTCTTTGTTCTCTTGTATGAACTTAAGAGTTACAAAAATATAGTCTGAGCACAGTAATTTTGGAGCTGGGATTTAGCTCAGTGGGTAGAGCACTGTGCTGCAGTCTCTGAGGCCCCGAGTTCAATTCCCAGCACCGCAAAAATGGGAGAAGGGCCTGGCAATCCACTCCCAAGGCAATCCCGAAACAGTCAGCCATTGAAAACCCTATGAGGGTCACTATGAGTCAGATACCAACTCGATGACACCTAACAACAACAGTAATTTTATTTATTTATTTATTTATTTATTTATTTATTTATTTATTTTTGGTACTGGTGGTTGAACCCAGGGCCTCACGCCTGCATGCTTTGCAAGTGCTGGGCCACTGAGCTGCGCCACCAGCCCTTTTTTTTTTTTTTTTTTTTTTTTTTTACTTTTTTTGAGACAGGGTCTCGCTAAATTACACCAACTGCCTCTGGTCTCGAACTTGCCATCCTCCCGCCCCCGCCTCCTGAGTCGCTGGGATTACAGGTATGCGCCACCATGCCCGGCCCTGATTTTATTTATTTTAAACAATATTACTTTATCAGAAAATGTATTTCCCTTCATTCATTTATTGTCATAAACTCATACTAAGTGTCTTCATGTACCTGATCTTAGAAATACAGTGATTATTTAACACATGGTCCCTAAGCTGGAAAAATTGTTTAAAAATTATCAAATTGGTAGTGTGATTTTAATCCTGCTCTAAGTTTTCCCCCATGGAACAAATAATGGATCATGGGCCTGACCTGTGTTAGAACCAGATTTATAATTTAGAAGGCTCTGTTTTGGATTTTACCTTTTTTGGCTAAGAATTTCCTCTAATTATTCATACAACAGTTTCTTGAGCTGTGTACTAGCCACTGTTCTAGATGGGCTGATGATCCACCAGTAAGCAAAGCCAAGTCCCTACCATACTGGAGTTATAGTCTACCGATGAAGAAGACAATAAACAAATAAACAAGAAAAGAGACAGTGTACCATATGGCAATAAGTGTCATGGAAGCCACGCTATTCCATTTCTGTCTAGTAGTCAAGGAAGCTCTCTATGATAAGGCAGTTTAAGTAGAGACCTGAATGAAGAGCAAGGCTTGGGGACACTTTTGGACAATATATTCTTAACAGAGGGAACAGCAAGTGCTAAGGCCCTGAGGTGGAAGTTTGTGCTGTTTCTTGCACAAGCATGCTTCCTTTGTGCATTAAACAGCAGGAAAGCCATTTTGTCTGGAGTAGAATAGCCAAGAGAGGAGAGGGTGAAGATGGAATTTGGGACTGGAGGTGTGGCTCAGGGATAGTATGTATCCAGGCCCTGGGTTAAATTCCCAGCACCAAAAAAGACTTGGACTTTTACTCTACTTGAACCAGGAAGTCATGATCAGGTTTAAAGCAAAGAAATAACATGACCTAAGCCAGTCGCGGTGGGGCACGCCTATAATCCCAGTGGCTTGTGAGGTGGAGGCAGGAGGATTGCAAGTTCGAGCCCAGAGGCAGTCTGGGTAATTTAGAGACCCCCTGTCTCAAAAAGTGAAAAAAAATGGGCTGAGGGTGCAGCTCAGTGGTTCAGTACTTGCAGAGCATGCAAGCGCGAGGCCCTGGGTTCAACCCCCAGTACTGCAAAAAAAAAAAAAAAAAAAAAAAAAAAAAAAAGAAAGAAAGAAAGAAAGAAAAAGAAAAGAAAAATAACATGACCTGAGTTTTTTTTTTCCGTTGAGACAAAGTCTCACTACGTAGCTCAGGCTGGCTTGGAACTCAGTATAGAGCCTAGGCTGGCTTTAAACCTGTGATACTCCTGCCTCAGCCTCCCATGTGCTGAGATTACAGCTGTACCCCATCATACCTGGCTTAGCTATATGTTTTGGAAGGCTGATTGTAGGTGGTGTGCTGAGAACAAACTATTGTGGGGCAAGAGGGTGTGCAACCAGTTAGGGGGCTTTTTCAATAGTCTGGGAGAGAGATTATCATTCACTATCTATTGGTGCATATCGAATGATCCCCAAATTTCCTGTCTTAAAACAACAAATATTTAGGCAGATTTAGGCATGCAGGAGGGGCTCCGCTGGCTCAGATCCTCTCATGAGGCTGCAGGCCAGCCCTTGGCTGGGACTGGGTCCTCTGAGGCCTTGCTGATATCAGATAGAAGATACACTTCTGAGGAGGTGCCTGCTGTGGCTGTAGTCTTTGCCTTGGGGCCTCACACTTGTCCTCTCCATGGGGCCACACATCACTTCTCCACAATGTGTGGCCAGAGGGTGAGACAAACTATGTGGAGGAAGAGAGAGGTCCCAAGACAGAGGCACTGTGTCTTTCCTAACCTAACCTTCCAAGGGACATGGTATCACTTAACTCAAATCCTGCTGGGCACCCAGCCAGCCACAGAACAGGAGTGGGAATGCTGGGAAGGGCTGCCAGGGGTGGGGCCATGCTGGGGTTTTCTGACCACTGGGTAGATGCTGCTTTTGTGGATGGGTTGGGACTAGTATGTGACAGAAAGGAAAGAAAAAGGGAAAACTATAGGAGTTGGAGCCTGAGTCTTTTCAGGGGTGGGAGGTTGAGATTAGGGGTTGTTTTTGGATGTGCTAAATGTCTCTCAGCTACTCAGGTGGATTTGTCAAGGGTACAGTTATGGAAATATCAGTATGGTCTTTAGACAAGTCTGGACTGGAGATACCACTGTGGTACCTACCACTGATGGGAGCATTTAAAGACAGAGATTAGACTCGATATCGCAGGGCATAAGTATAGACAGCCTGCAGCTGTAGCCCTGTGGCATCCAATCCCGTCAGATCTCAGAAGTTAAGCAGGGTCAGGCCTGGTTGGTACTTGGAAGGGAGACCGCCTGGGAACACCAGGTGCTGTAGGCTTGGGAGAGAGACCTGGCAACTCACTCCCAAAAAATCAATCTGCCATTGAAAACCCTATGAACAGCAGAGAAGCACTGACAATAGTATTTCGCCTGTTGTACTCAGGGTCGCTATGAGTCAGATACCGACTCGACGGATACCTAACAACAACAACAAGTATAGACAGGCCAAAGGCACAGAGTTGAACCCTGGGCCCCAACATTTTGATTTGGAAAATGAGGAAGAGCTAGCAAAGGAGATCAAGAAGGGCCCGTGAGGCAGGGGGAGAACCAAGAATCATGTGCCCTCTGGAAGTCAAGGAGAAGCTGGGTGCCATGGCCTGAACTCTCGTGCAATCCCAGCACCCTGGGAGGTGGAGACAAGAGGAAGGGCAGTTGGAGGCCAGAGGCAGTCTATGCAACTCAGAGAGACCCTGTCTCAAAATAAAACCTAAAAAAGAGGCTCAGAGCCAGGTGCTGTGGCCCATGCCCATAATTCAGCCACTCAGGAGGCTGAGGCATGAGGATCCCAAGTTGAAGGGCAGAGGCACCCCGCATAACTTAGAGACTCTCACTCAAGATAAAGAATAAAAAGGGGTGCAGCTCAGTGGTAGAGCACTTGTCTAGCATACACAAGGCCCTGGGTTTAACATCCTAGTACTGGGCAGGGGGAAGAAGTGGGAGAAAAAATGTCACCCCAAGCTAAGCAATGCTGAGAGGTCAAGGTATCAGGGGGAACATCTTTCATCCTCTGCCAGGACTGCCAGCAGGGTGACCTGGATTTCTAAAGACTGCTGCTGGGGTGTGGGATACAAGAGGGAGAGGACCTTTGGATGAGAAAAGCTTCTAGGGGACCTTGTTGTTTGTTGTTGTTAGGTGCCGTCGAGTCGGTATCCAACTCATAGCGACCCTCATAGGGTTTTCAATGGCTGATTGTTTCGGGATTGCCTGGTCCTTCTCCCATTTTTGAGGTGCTGGGAATTGAACTCGGGACCTCAGAGACTGCAGCGCAGCGCTCTACCAACTGAGCTAAATCCCAGCTAGGGGAACTTAGGGATGTGACAAAGGGGAGATGGGAAAAATAAGTCCCATCAGACATCATACGCTTGCCAACTACAGCCGCCAGTAATGATGAGCTGACTATGGATCGCGGCAGTTCTCACTGCTGTTCTAGTGGCAGGTCATGGAAGGCTCTGGACGAGCCCCGAGAGTCACTAACCACGAAGATCCCCGGTGAAGGGTGAGCAGACTGACTTACAGAGCAGACTGACTTACAGCAGTCCCTGTGGTCACACAGAGGGCTAGGGCGGCACTGAGAGCAGGACTGGCCATGACCCTGGAGTCCTGCTGCACCCCTGTGACCTCCCACGCTTCCTCTGGAGGTTGATGTCTCTCCGTGGGGTCCTCGGAGAAGCGGGAGGATGAAAAGCAGCCCTCGTGTTTTCTGCAATTCACTGGTCTGAGACACGGAGCCTTTGAACTTGCCAGGCAGACTCAATTTGGTGGCACAGTGCTCCACCTGGCAGGAGGCCACCAAGCAGCCCCGAGACTGCAGGTCCAAAACACTATCTGACAAGCCTGGTTGGGAGCACTGCTGGCTGGAGTCCTCCGCCTCACCTGTTCTCAGGGCAGGAGGAGGCAGCCAAGAGAGGGCAGCTTGGAAACCCAGGAAATTCTTGTTTTATTGCCCATTCTTCCAGCACTAGGACCCCTCAGGAGGGTGTCCTGAAGTATACATGGACACCCCTTCCCCGATATCTTAGGTGCAAAGGTGTTGGAGATGCCCGGAACAGGCAAGACATAGGTGAGGGGTTGCCAGGCAAGCCAGGACTCAGAAGACAGCTGCTGGCCTTTCCCTCTACTCTCCAAGTTGTTGAGGAAGTCAACCAGAAAGTCACTGATCCGTCAAGACACACGGAACACTCGATAGATGTATAACCCTAGGGTAAGCACTGCAGTGGTTAGGATAAAATGGATCAAAGTGTGTTTTATAGAGGTTTACTTTATACCTGTGTGTGCAGAAATATGTTTATTCCACAGTTAAATAAGGCATGCATGGACTGATTTTTATTCACACTGAAGTGGACAACCTAGGTGTGGTTGTTTGTTGTTGTTAGGTGCTGTCAGGTTGTGTCCGACTCATAGCAACCCTCATAAGGTTTTCCATGGCTGATTGTTCCGGGATTGCCTTGGGAGTGGATTGCCATGTCTTGTCTTCCATTTTTGTGGTGCTGGGAATCGAACCTGGGACCTTAGAGACTGCAGAGCAGAGCTCTACCAACTGAGCTAAATTCCAGCCATGGTGGTAGATGCTTATAATCCCAACACTGAAGGAGGAGGATTGTAAGGGGCATTTATAAACTGGCTTTACTGGGCACGTGCCACCGTACCCGGCTTCTTCCAGGAACTTTTCAATAAATGTCTCTCCTGTCCGGGAGCGGTGGCACACACCTGTAATCCCAGCGGCTCAGGAGGTGGAGGCAGGAGGATCACAAGTTAGAGACCTGAGACAGTCTGCATTAATTTAGCGAGACCCTGTCTCAAAAAGTAAAAAAATGAGGGGGTACAGCTCAGTGGTCCAGCACTTGCAAAGCATGCAAGTGCAAGGCGAGGCCGTGGGTTCAACCCCCCAGTACCACCAGAAAAAAAAAAAAGTCTCTGCTCTGTGTTTGCAGGAGTGGATCTGGAGCCTCCCCCATTCCGACCACTCTTCCCTATCCCACTCCCAGCGACTTGTACCCCGAATCAGTCAGAAGGCTGGGAGTTCTGGCTGTTACTAGGGAGAGAGGCTGCTGGTGCTGCTGGTCTGCAGTCATCACTTTGCTGCTGAGCTGCATCAGCCTGGCTGCGACCCTAAGTACCAGGAGGTGGGGGAGAAACTGGGGATGTTAACCCACCAGCAGACAGACTGGCATGGCAGGGCTAGCGGGCATGAAGAAGGACATTGACGGCGTAAGGGCGGATGCCAACCAGTCCTGGTGGAACTAGGGGGCGTGTTAGACCGTGCCAGGGTCACCTGTGCTGGTGGCTGGCTCCCCTTTGAGGGCAAGTGTTAGTATTTCTTCCCAAGCAAGTCTGGGATGAAGCCCGGCCATTCGGCCAGGAGAATAACTCACTTGGTCGTCATTAGCAGATTTGCTGAGCACAGTTTTGTCTCCGTGGTTCATGGCTATCCATAGGCGTACTGACTGGGGCTGAATGACAAGGCTCAAGGGGACTGGAGGTGGCTAGATGGGTCTCTTGTCACGTTAGACTCCTTCCCAATGTAGCCAGGCCACATCCTGCTCCACAAACAGAGGCTAATCATGAAGATATCTATATACATCTGCCTTGGAGCTGTTTGTGAGTTGCAAAGATCTTTGATGATGCAATAATCCAGTTTCTTAGGCTATTACTCTTGCAATGTTAGTGCTTCTTTTTTTTTTTTTTTTTTTTTTTTTTTTTTTTTTTTTTTTTTTTTTTTTTTTGTGGTACTAGGGGTTGGACGCAGGGCCTTGCACTTGCATGCTCTGCAAGTGCTGGACCACTGAGCTGCACCCCCAGCCCATTTTTTGACTGTTTTTTTGAGACAGGGTCTCACTAAGTTACGCAGACTGCCTCTGGTCTCGAACTTGCAATCCTCCTGCCTCCGCCTCCCGAGCCGCTGGGATTACAGGCGTGCGCCACCGCGCCCGGCTGTTAGTGCTTCTTAAAATGTCATTTCATTGTGTGGCCCTTGCCCACTGCATTAGTTTCATAAGGCTGCTATAGCCCAGAACCATAGACTGGGCAGCTTAAATAGCAGAAATTTATTACATTTGTTTGTTTATCTATTTTTAAGACAGGGTCTTGCTACATAGCCCAGGCTGGCCTGGAATTTAAGGATTCTCTTGCCTCTGCCTCCTGGGTGCTGGGATTACAGATGTGTACAACCACACCTAGAAATTTATTTACTTACAGTTTCATAGGCAAGAATTCTGAGATCAAGGTGTTAGCAGGGTTGGTTTTTTCTGAGGCCTCTCTGCTTGGCTTGTAGGTGTTTATTTTCTTTTCTCTGTATCTTTGCATGGTCTTCCTTCTGTCTGTGTCTGTGTCCTAATTTCCTCTTTATACTAAGGACACCACCCACATTGTATTGGGCCCACCCTAATGACCTCATTTTATCTCAGTTACCTTCTTAAAGACCCTGTCTCCAAGTCCGGTAGTCCTTTCTGACTTGACCACAATCCACTCTGGAAGGCTATGTGAGTACTGATCAGTTGAAGTGTTGGGCACTGTCTTCCCATGAGAAATAATGTAAAAGTATTTATTGGTTCCAGCACCATACTGATTGGCTAATTCAAACACACACATGCCATTCACATACTTAGCAATAAGCTCTTTTTTAATCCAATTATGTTTACTCTTCGCTTTTAGTGCTAGAAAGTTTCTTGCATGCCATGATGACTGTATGGTATATGTATGTATATATTTTTAAAAGACCCCATAAAATCATAAACACAGTGCCAGGTCTTTATTACTTGAAATCAGTCCACCTTCTGTTTCACCCAGAAGGATTGTGGGCAAGCCTGGCATCTCCTATAGGTTTTACTGGTGGAATGCCAAGCAAGTGGTCAAGCCCTGAACCAAAATTCTCTCAAAAATATTGATCGAGGACCAAAATATTGGAGCATGGAGCAGTCCGAGTGCCGAGGTACCACTGAATGGTCCCATTCTGAAGTACTAGGGGTTAGCACTTCAACATTATCTATTTTGGGAGGGACATGGTTCACTCCATGATACCCAGTAAGGGCTGGAAGTGCCTTCTGGTCTCTGTATTAGTGACCTTGTGCATCACCACTCCCAAAATACCTGACTGAACAGTTTAATGGAGGAAGGATTTATTTGGCTCATGGTTCACAGGATCTCAGTCCATGTTGGCGAGGAGGACATGTAGTGGGAGAGAGAGAGAAAGCACTCGAGAGCACTTACTGGAATAGGGGCTGGGTAACCTTCAAATGCCCACCCCTTGTGACCTATTTCTGCCAGCCAGGTTCTACCTCCCAAAGTTCCACAGCCTCTCAAAACAGGGTTGCCAGCTGGGTGTTAGATAGCTTGTTGTGGTGGTTGTTGTTAGGTGCCGTCGAGTCGGTATCCCACTCATAGCGACCCTCATAGGCTTTTCAATGGCTGTTTTGGGATTGCCTCGGGAGTGGATTGCCACGTCCGTCTTCCAATTTTGTGGTGCCGGGAATCGAACCTGGGACCTCAGAGACTGCAGAGCAGCGCTCTACCAACTGAGCTAAATCCCAGCCCTGTTAGATAGCTAGATAGGCACTAACAGGCCATAAGGAAAAGGGGATTTAAAATGGCTCCCATTTTTAACCATGACATGGGCTGGACCTTGGACCCCCCAGGATCTGGACAAGGACATGCTAATAGATGCTACACATCCCAACCTGAGATCAATGTCTGCCTGACTCCTTGGGTTATAAATAGGTGTGGACCATTCCAAGGCAGCTACCTATACAGCCCATACTTCTGAAATATGCCAAACAAGTCCATTAAGCCATTTTACAAGACAAAGACAATCTTAAGCCACAAAAGATTGCTAAGAAGAGGCTTTCCCCTCTACCTGTCCAGGAAGGACAGAGCTTGAGTTTGGTGCCCAGGGCTTGCGTCACACTGGGCGTGACTTAGTTTAAACAGCACCAGAGGGAACACACGCCCACTCTCTCTTCTCTCCTCCCACTTCTCTTGGGCAGCCATGTGCATGCTTCCTCCCTTGTTTGGGCCTCTGCACACACACCACCTCTTCTTCGTTTATCCAAGGTACTTTTCCTTCTAAAAAGGCTGCTTGATTTTCTTTTGTTCGCCCTCTCTGGCTTTTCTTTTGACTGGACAGACACAGACATCCTCATCTTAGGCCCATATAGTTTTCCAGGCTTATCCAAGCTTCTCCAGGTGCCTCCATTTTCCCCAGGAATTATTCCTTAAAGGCAAACTAGCTCTTTAAAATAAACGTATGTTGTGCTATTAAATAAATAAATGCATAAACAAACTGCCTTTATGAAAAGCATTGCAGACCCCCAAGAAGCATCTGAAGGTCTCCAGCCCTTGTCCTAAACCCACAAGTTTAGATCCAGGAAGCTATAATTGATGAACATCTCCTTGACAAGGGTCCACAAATAATGTCCTCTAGCAATGACAGATAGCTTCCTGAAAACACCGTGCAATACAGAAGTGAAAGAGTAATAATGCAGACCTCTTGCCCCCACCCCCAACTTTTCCTGTATTTAAGCCAAAAGCTCATGTAATTTCCTTGAAGACAGACTTAGGGTCACCTGCTTCTCTTCCTAATGTGCACATTGATTAAATCTCCTTTCTCTGCTTTTTATCATTATTCTTTAATTGGCATATTGGGGACAGGGTAGCTGAGCCTAAATCTGGGAATTGGGGACTCATCCTAAAACCTGGTAACAGGATCACAAATTCAAGGCCGGCCTGGGATACATAATAAAACCCTGTCTCAAAAAATAGAAAGTGGGTGCCAGGCGAGGTGGCACACACCTGTAATCCCAGAGGCTCGGGAGGCAGAGGCAGGAAGATCACAAGTACGAGACCAGAGGCAGTCTGAGTAATTTAGCGAGACCCTGTCTCATAAAAGTAAAAAATGGGCTGGGGACACAGCTCAGTGGTCCAGCATTTGCAGAGCATGCAAGCGTGAGGCCCTGGGTCCAACCCCCAGTACCACAAAAAAAAAAAAAAAAAAAAAAAAAAAGAAGTGGACAGCTGGGGCTAGGGGTATAGCTCAGTAGTAAAGCACATGCCTAGCACACAAGAAGCCTATTTAATCACACAAGAGGTTTGATTTAAAGTTCTGTAAAAAAAAAAAAAAAAGAAAGAAAAAAGAAAGAAAGAAAGAAAAAAAAGCTAGGAGAGGTGGTGCAGGCCTATAATCCCAGCATTTGGGAGGCAGAGGCAGGAGGATCATGAGTTTGAGGTCAGTTATATATTGACATCCAGGCCAGCCTGGGCTACATAATGAACCCCCCCCAAAAAAAAAACAAAAAAAACTGACAATACTCCCTTAGTGTGGACCTTTTCACTTTGGTTTGGTTTATTTTTTTTGAGGCAGAGTCTCTCAGGTAGCCCAGGCTGGCCTAGAATTTGTGGTACTCCTGCCTCAGCCTCCCACAAACTGGGATTATAAGCATGTACCACCATGCCCAACTAGCATAGTTCTTTTTAAACCAATAATGAATTTTAGAAATACTTGCCACAAAGGAAATAATGATATTCCACTTATAACGGTATGATATTAAAGGTAATCAATCCAGATCTTTGACTAGTTAAGAAAGCAAAACAAAAAATCTCACTTCTTTTGTGGTGCTGAGGATGGAACCTAGGGCCTCATATACCAAGCATTTGTACCACTGAGCTACATCCCCAACCTCAAACCTTCTTTCCCTAAAGAAAAAAGAAAAGAAAAGAACAAAAAGAAAAAAAAAAAAAAAAGAAAACAGAAAAGACAAAAATTAAAACTTTGAGGCTGCAGCTCAGTGGTAGAGGGCCTGCCCAGCAATGTATGATCCCTGGGTTCAATACCTACAGCACCTCAAAACCAAACAGCAACAACAACAACAACAACAACAACAATCAAACAAACAAAAAAACCAGAAGGATTTTCTTGAGTAATCTTAATCCAGTAGAACTGATAGGAGTTAGTGAACTTCGGGCAGATTCAGGGAGATGGGGCCTGGAAATAGGAACTGAGGCAAGGTGGTCACCAAGCAACCAACTGGGTCACCTAAGTTTCAGTAAAGCCACATGAGTTCCATTCTCTAAATCCCATTTTTCAAAGAACACAGGGAGCGAAGTCACCAGATCGGGTCCCATTCTTCAAAATAAGGCAGTGACCTGGTCAACAGTCTCCAGATCAATTAATCTTTAGGTAGGAACAACGGAATAAACTCCCACCTCCTCCAGAATGTCCATCTTAAAACAGCTTAGAATTCCAAAGCAACCTCCCCACCTTGGCTACCCAGTTGGGATCCCCTCTGTTCTTCTTCTCAGAAAAATCTTCCTTGCTCTTGTTCACCTGTCACTCCTGGGTCCATGGATTTAGGAGCACAGCACCTGGCTCCTGAGGAGAAAAGTCTGGTCTCAGCACTGTAGACATAGTAATAGAAACGTCTCTCCAATTTCCCCTTTGCTTTATTCCTTCCAGTGAAATATATGCTCAGGCACTTTACATTTTTAAAGTCTGAGTAGACCCCGTGTCAAGAGTGGGGTGGTGCCAAACCCCTAGCAGTTTGGGCTCTATCACGGGAGTATGAGGATAAACCCTTCATGAGGGAATTGCAGAAGTGCTGGAGGGTGCTAGGCAGGGAGACAGGGAAGGAAAAAAGGCCCATGACTGCCATCTGCTTCCCAGGTACCGTGGCAAGCCACGGGAATGTCAATGTCAGCGTCTTCCAAGACAAATGGCTTGTGTGGTGGTCAAGTACTGCCCTGGTAGACAACATCACTGATGAATAGCATGACTGACGACAGACAATGCCCTTTACAGATGCCTTAACTGGTTGCCAGTGGTACTCTCTACATGTGGAGACAAGAGGAGGCAGGGGTCCAAGACCACTCCTGTGTTATAGGAAAAAAAAAAAAAAATCCTAGCACCTGTAATCCCAGCAGTCTGGGAGGCAGAGGCGGGAGGATCGCAAGTTCGAGGCCAGAGGCAGTCCGTGTACGTTAGCAAGACCCTGTCTCAAAAATCTAAAAAAAAAAAAAAAAATGGGCTGGGGGTGCAGCTCAGTGGTCCAGCACTTGCAAAGCATGCAGGCACGAAGCTCTGGGATCAACCCCTAGTACTGAAAAAAAAAAGAAAAAAAGAAAAGAAAAAGAAAAAGAAAAAGAAAAAAAATCCTGATAAAATATAAAATCATATATATATATATATATATATATATGGACTGGGATTTAGCTCAGTTGGCAGAGTGCTGCTCTGCACTCTCTGAGGCCCTGGGTTTGATCCCCAGCACTGCAAAAATAGGAGAAGGAGCCCACTCCTGGAATGACCTTCAAATAATAAGCCATGGAAAACCCTATGAAGATTGGTGTGAGTTAGACCCAACTCCACAGCACCTGACAACAACAACAACAACATAAACGACACATGCAGGAGTGGGAGGAATAACTATCTATCTGTCTGTCTGTCTGTCTATCTGTCTGTCTGTCTATCTGCCACACTCGGGAATGGGAGGAACATCTACACCCTTCATGAGACACGGACTTCTAAACTCCAAAAGCCTGCCCCCTTGGTGCCTTCACGCCGAACCTGCTGTGTTCTGACTTCTAACTTGGAAGGCATAACTTTCCCCCTCCCTTCTATTTCATCTTCTTTCCCTGGACACTGGCCTACATCCCAAACCTCTTTGCCCTGACTTTCAGGGCATTTCCCACTCCCTGCAATAAACCATCCCCAAGCTCCTTTCTGCATCTGCTTTTACATTCTTTTATCCGTGAGACCAAGGACCCTTAAGGGGGACGCCCAAATTTCCTCCAGCAATAGAAGTAAGTTAAGGAAAATATTTGTTTGGTTTGAAGTAAAGGTCCCTAGTTACAGGCTAGTGGGCAGTTTCTGATTGGTAAAGTCTCAAGTTAGAGGTCATTGGGGAGCTTCTGACTGGGTGAGTTTCGTTTTTCTGGGCTGTGACCATTTGGTCTGAGTTGGGTTTCAGTTTGCTTAGTTTAGAACTCAGGTCACTGGAGCCACCGGAGCCACCTCAGCTTAATAGCTGCCCAATTATTTTAACACTCCTGAGTATGAAAGTTTCAAATACAACAAGTACACAGAATTTTATTAAAAATGAACTTCTATGTACCCACAACCCGGCTTCAAAAATTGTTGTTGCTGTTAGATGCCATTAAGTAGGGGCTGACTCATAGCGGCCCTATGTACAACAGAACAAAATACTCCCTGACACGGTGCCATGCTGGGCACCACTGTCAGTGCTTCTCTGCTATTCATAGGATTTTCAGTGGCTGATTGTTTGGGGAGTGGGCTGCTGGATCCTTCTCCCAAGCCCACAGCACCTGGTATTCCTCAGCAGTTTCCCATCCAGTGAGTAACCAGGCCCGAGTCTGCTTAGCTTCTGAGATCAGATGGGATCAGATGCCAGGGTGCTATAGTTGTAGACAGCTTCAAAAATATTCTTCAACAATATTCAAAATGTGGCCAAAACCTATACATGAACCCACTATTCCCAGTGGGTTATTTTGAAGCAAATCCCAGTTCCATCAATTCATCTTAAGCTACTTCTGTATGTTTCTAAAGGAACTCTTTCAACTAAACTTAATTTTTAAAATTTATTATCATTATTTTTTATGGTACTTGGGTGTTGAACCCATGGCCATACTTTGCAAATGCTCTATGACTTGGCTGCTGCCCCACCTCATTTTTTAATTTTTTATCTTGAGACAATGTCTCTCTGTTTTACAGGCTGCCTCTGGCCTCAAAGTGGCAATTCTGGGATTATAAGCACGTCACTGTACTCATCCTTAACTAAACTGTTTCCTGACTATTCCTTTATGATATATGATAAAAATTGGATACTAGAAGTCACCTTGTTGTTGTTGTTGTTAGGTGCTGTGGAGTCAGTATCCGACTCATAGTGACCCTGCGTACAACAGGCGAAACACTATTGTCAGTGCTTCTCTGCTGTTCATAGGGTTTTAACGGTGGATTGATTTTTGGGAGTGGGTTGCGGGGTCCTTCTCCCAAGTCTACAGCACCTGGTGTTCCCAGGTGGTCTCCCATCCAAGTACTAACCAGGCACAACCCTGCTTAACTTCCGAGATCTGATGGGATCAGATGTCACAGGGCTAGAAGTCACCTTAGAGATTCTTATTGGTCATAGGTAATAATGGTGTTAATAACTTTCACATAAATGCCCTCATTTTGTTACAATACCCTTGTAATATAAATATTACCCCCATTTCACAAAGGAGATTCAGAAAGGACGTCACTTTTTAGGCAGTTATGGGGAAATACTGGCATTGGCAAGACTAAGCATGGAAAGTCAAAATGTCAGGTGTAGTAATCTGATTTTTAGAAGATAAACATTGGGTGGATCTTTTGTTGTTGTTGCTTGTTTTGAGACAAAGTCTCCATACATAGCCCAGGCTGGCCTTGAACTTGAGATCCTGCTGTCTCGGCCTCCTTGAGTACTGAGACTGTACCACCTTGCCCAGGCCTGCACCACCATGACCGCGTAGGCAGATCTTCAATAATCAGCATTCATTAAAACATTCTACTGGGCCGGGCGTAGTGGTGCATACCTGTAATCCCCATGGTTTGGGGGTGGGAGGCAAGAGGACAGTAGTTCTAAGGCCAGAGGCAGCCTGTGTAACTTAGTGAGATCCTGCCTCGAGATAAAAATAAAAACAAAAAATGTAGCTCAGAGGATGTAGCTCAGAGGGAGAGTGCCTGAAAAATATGATTGAGGCCTTAAGTCCAGCCCTTAATCACAGGAAACAAACAAACAACAACAACAACAAAATACTATGGGGGTGAACAGGAATAAGCAATGTACAATGATACGCATATGCGGATATATCATAATGAAACCCACTAAGTTGCATACTAACTAAAAACCATCAGAAAAAGTCCTATTCCCATGACAGTGTGTGATGGCTTTGTGGTTTACTGATTTTGCACTGCTGGGGATTGAAGGCAGGGCCTCACACATGGTAAGCAAGTGCTCTACTGCGGAGCTGCTAGGCAAGTTCTGGACCACTAAGCTGCATCTCTAGCCTGAGAAAATACAAATATGAATATGAATATGAATATTTAAAGAAATGAAAGCCTGGCCTAATGACGCACACCTATAATCTCACCAACTCAGGAGGCTGAGGCAGGAGGATCCAGAGTTTGAGGCCAGTGGCAGCCTGTACAATTTAGTGAGACATTGTTTCAAAAAACAAACATAAGAGGCACTGGAAACAAGGCTCAGTGGTAGAGCGCTTGCCTTGCCTGAGGCCCTGGGTTCAACCCCCAAGTACTGCAAACCAAACCAAACAAACAAACAAGAAAACAAAGAAAGAGAAAAGGAAAGAAAGCAAGGCATGGAGGCACGTACACATTCCTCTAATTCCAATTGCCTGAGGCCCTGGGTTCAACCCCCAAGTACTGCAAACCAAACCAAACAAACAAACAAGAACAGAAAGAAAGAGAAAAGGAAAGAAAGCCAGGCATGGAGGCACGTACACATTCCTCTAATTAGTTCCAAGGCTATCTTGGGCAACATACCAAGACTCTGTCTCAAAACAAAACAAAACAAAACAAAAGTAAAAAAAAGATGAAGAAATGGAAAACTGGAGAGGTAGCTCAGCAGTACAGCACATGTTTAGCATGGGTATAAGCCTAGCACCAGAAAGGAAAAGAAAGGAAAAAGAAAGGAAGAATGAATGACTGAATGAATGAAAGAGAGAGAGAGAGAGAAAGAAAAGAAAGGGAAGTTTTATTTTTACCTTTATTTTCTTAGAAACAGTTTTGAATGGCCGGGCACGGTGGTGCACGCCTATAATCCCAGCGGCTTGGGAGGCAGAGGTGGGAGGATTGCAAGTTCGAGACCAGAGGCAGTCTGCAATTTAGCGAGACCCTATCTCAAAAAATAAAATAAAAAATGGGCTGGGGGCGCAGCTCAGTGGTCCAGCACTTGCAAAGCATGCAAGCGCAAGGCCCTGGGTTCAACCCCCAGTACCACAAAAAAAAAAAAAAAAAGAAAGAAAGAAAGAAACAGTTTTGAACGAATGACAGGATGTGTAAGAGTTCAAGGATTTGATAATTTGGTTACGTTTTCCAATAGTCTTTTAACTTATTTTTAACTAAAGAAAATTCATTTTAGTTCAATACTATAGCAAAATATTACATTTATATGTTTAACTTCATTAATCTAATCTGCATGTTCATCTGGAATCTTAAACGTTTTTAAGATTTTTCCCAAATTTAAGATATTGTTAACAATTGGCTGTCTCTTAAGAATCCAACATTCTATTATATCTAGGAACATAATCGCATATCAGTATTTCAAATGCAGATTTATTTGATACTTCTCTAACAAAAAATCTATCACTGAGGCTTGGGATGCAGCTCAGTGGTAGAGTACTTGTGTAGCATGCACAGGCCCTACGTGCCATCCCCAGCACTGCCATAAAACCGAAACACACAACAAAATAACAAATCTATCACTACATATTGTTGTTGTTGTTTGGTGCTGTTGAGTTAGGTCCAACTCATCGGGACCCTATGCCCAACAGAATGAAACATCACCTGACACTGTGCCATGCCTGGCATTATGTAGTGCTTCTCTGCTATTCATAGGCTTTTCCATGGCTGAATGTTTTGGGATTGTTCTGGGAGCGGGCTGCCAGGTCCTTCTCCCATTTTTGCAGTGCCAAGGATTGAACCCAGGGCTTCAGAGTGTGCAGAGCAGCACTCTACCAACTGTGCTAAACCTCAGCCCATCACTATGTACAGAGAACTTAACAGCAATAAATACATAACATGTTCCCTTCTTCACCTTGAAGATGTGAATTCTCTAGGAAGTCTTCATGAGTTTCTTTTACTTCTCCAGGTTTTGTTGATCTAAACTCACTTCTCAGAGAGATCTTCCACCATCTAAAGATTAACTGTAATTAAATATAAGGTGATAGAAGTTAAAACTGAATCCAATCCTGGCAGCTATGGTAAATTTGAGATTTTGAAAGATGACTCTGGTATACACCTAAGGCTATGTTCCCAACACGAGTGATTACTCTGCAATTAGAAGTGACACCTCAGCATGCATGAACTTTTCCTGAGAGATCAGGGTTACAAAACCTTAGTGTTGGAAGGAATCTTAAAAATCTATCAGGCCCTACTGGCACCAGTGGTGAGAGATGCAGCCCAGCACTCCTGCCGCCTAGCAGGAGGAGTTCTCTTCCCCCGGGACCTCCACCCAGGTGAAAGCCTAGTCCTTGGCTCCATTGCAGAGAATTTTTAAGAGTCAGAGAGTGAAACAAAGCTGGAGGGTTTTATTAGGTAGAGATCAGAGAGAGACCCTACATGCTCCAGGGCGAAATGCGGGGAAGAGTGTTTGGGAAAGTGGCAGGTCAACGCAGAAGAGGAAAACCCTCCACCAGATGGATTAACACAGTGTCTGCAACAATGGGCTTAAACATAAATAAGATCGTTTGCCTGGCACAGAATCGGGAAGTGTTTCGATCTGCTGTACATAGAGTCACTATGAGTCGGACTCGATGGCACCTAACAACAACAACAACAACATATATATATATGTATATATATATATGTGTGTGTGTATATATATATATATCTATATATATATCTATATACATATATATATATATATACACACACACACATAAATATATACATATATATATATATATACACACACACATATATATATACATATATATATAGTTGTTGTTGTTGTTAGGTGCCATCGAGTCGGTATCCGACTCATAGCAACCCTCATAGGGTTTTCAATGGCTGACTGTTTCGGGATTGTCTTGAGAGTGGATTGCCAGGCCCTTCTCCCATTTTTGGGGTGCTGGGAATTGAACTCGGGACCTCAGAGACTGCAGCGCAGCACTCTACCAACTGAGCTAAATCCCAGTCCCACATATATATATATATATATATAATATATGTATGTATAACATATATATAACATAAATGTATAACATATATATAACATATATATAAAACATATATATATATATATATATATATATATATATATAGAGAGAGAGAGAGAGAGAGAGAGAGAGAGAGAGAGAGAGAGAGAGAGAGAGGGGCTGGGATTTAGCTCAGTGGGTAGAGCGCTGCGCTGCAGTCTCTGAGGCCCCGAGTTCAATTCCCAGCACCACAAAAATGGGAGAAGGGCCTGGCAATCCACTCCCAAGGCAATCCCGAAAGAGTCAGCCATTGAAAACCCTATGAGGGTCGCTATGAGTCGGATACCGACTTGACGGCACCTAACAACAACAACAATAGAGAGAGAGAGAGAGAGAGAGAGAGAGAGAGAGAGAGAGAGAGCGAGCAGACAGACAGACAGCATGTGTGTGCACCCTGGGCAGCTTTGCAGTATTTTACATTTTGAGACAGGGTCTCACTAAATTACATAAGCTGCCTCTAGCCTTGAACTCGCGATCCTCTTACCTCCGCCTCCCGAGCTGCTGGGATTACAGGCGTGCGCCACCACGCCCGGCCTCAATGGCTGATTCTTTAAGGATTGCCTTGAGAGTGGATTGCCATGTCCTTCTCCCATTTTTGCCATGCTGAAAATCAAACCTGGGACCTCAGAGACTATAGAGAGATAATCTACCAACTGAGCTAAATCCCAGCCCACATATATACTACATTCTATCTATCTGTCTGTCTGTCTCTCTGTCTATCTGTGTGACTCCTGAAGTTTCATTGCTGCAAGGATGTAATTTACAACCACATTTATAGATTAAGCAAGTTTAAAATTAAGTGAGTTTAAAAGGTTCAACAGAGTCAGAAATTTTTACTACAAATAAAGGCAATATGAGCTAGTTTCTTATCCTACAGAATTTCCCTGTGTAAATTAAATTGTAAAGTGATTTTAGGGGTGCAGTGTTTAGGCTTGGGGATGGGAGAGGAGAACAGTGCTAATAAAGCTAAACTCGAAGGTCACAGACGTCCGGGGCCTAAGTAAGCGTGGTCCATTCGCCATTTCCAACGTCCGTGTTTGAGAGCCCCAGGAAAACAAGCACTGCCTCCATGTCGGCCATCGTCACTGCTCTGGTCAGTTTGGTGCTGCTGACTCTGAGCTGCTGGGGTTGTGAGCAGAGTCCTTGAGTTAAAGCTGTTGTTTTTTAGCCAGTGGGCAATGTCACCAGATTCCTGAGTGGGGGTCTTCTCTCCTTTCTCATGTCCCCCAAATTTTCTGTCCTTCTATCCTCCCTCAATAGTGGTACATGTCTTGTAGTCCCAGTTACTTGGGAGACTGATGAAGGAGGAACTCTTGAGCCTGGGAGTTCAAAGCCAGACTCGACAACTTAGCAAAAGTCTGTCTCTAAACCAATCAATCAATCAATCAATCAGTGCCAGGTATAGTGGCACATACCTGTAATCCCAGCACTCAGGAAGTTGAGACAAGAAGAGCAAGACTTCAAGGCCAGCTTGGGCTGCATAGCAAGTCCCAATCCTGCCTGGACTATAGAGCCTGCCTCAAAAACCAACAATAACAACAACAACAACAACAACAACAACACAAAAGAATGCAAAAAAAACCCCAAACAAACAAGCAAACAAAAAAGCTATCAAATCAGTTGATAAAATCACTCAGTGCCAAATTGTTGTCTATTTTCTTGAATATCTCTGAGACCAGAGATTCTCCAACTCGGGCAGTCAATTCTAAAGGAATTTCTTGGTTCTCCTCCTTCCTTTCAGTCAACAGGGCAGACAGGATGATGGATAATTTTCTCACATAGAGCAACAGTTTCATGAAGAGGGCAGGGGACACATTATGCTCTAATGTGTGCAAATGTCATATACAGGACACTTCTTGGTGATGGATCTGCTGATAGTTGATTTGCCTTCTCTGAGAGTTTTGTTTATTTGAAGCAAACCTCTTCCCATGGTATACACCACATTTAGGTCATATTGATTCCATGGTGGTGCCAACTACTGGGTCTCACAGAAGTCCCTTGAAACCTATCTAGCTCAGTCACATGTTTAATTTTGTAACCCAGGTGGGTGGTAAACAAGATGATAAAACTTCTACCAACATGAGGAGCAGATCAAACCCTTTCTGCACTTAGATGATGACCACAAGGGGAAATGTGGACACTACAGTCACCCTGGGGATCATGGCATCAACATTAAAAATCTGGGGGCGGGACAGGATATGGGTGTAGCTCAGCTGGTAGAGCACTTGCCTAGCATTTGTGAAGCCCTGAGTTCAGTTCCCAGCACTGCAAAAAAAGAAAGGAAGGAAGGAAAGGGAATCGTCATTATAGTTTAGTTCAAACCAGAGGTCTCAGAGTGAGACCCTGATTTGAAATAAAAAATAAAAATTGGGCTGGTAGTACAGCCCTATGGTAGAGCACTTGCAAAGTATGTGTGAGGCCCTGGGTTCAAACCCAAGCACCAGGAAAAAAAAAAAAATTCTGGGAAGGGGGACAAAGTTCAGTGTATAACAGGGATTATTGGAGTGACGTAGTCCTGGGTGATTTATTTAATCTTCCTGCACTTTAGTTTTCCTTACTATTAAATGTTGTTGTTGTTGTTGTTAGGTGCCATCGAGTCAAGTCCAACTCATAGCGACCCTAAGTACAGCAGATCGAAAACACTTGCCGATTCTGTGCCAGGCAAATGATCTTATTTATGTTTAAGCCCATTGTTGCAGACACTGTGTCAATCCAACTGGTGGAGGGTTTTCCTCTTCTGCGTTGACCTGCCACTCTCCCAAACATGATGTCCTTCTCCAGGGATTGTTCTCTCCTGACTACATGTCCGAAATATGTAAGACGCAGTTTGGCCATTCTTGCTTCCAAGGATCACTCTGGTTGTACTACTTCTAGGACAGATTTGTTGGTTCTTTTGGCAGTCTATGGTATACTATTAAATATAATATTAAATATTATAAATACTATTTCCCTTTTACTGAGTGAAGATACAGTCTGGATCTAATGCACAATCAGTTAGCTACACTTCTACACAAACCAAGAAGCAGACTTCTTGGTTAAGGGGAGTCATGAGTGTAGTATGTCAGAAACGTTGTTGTTAGGTGCCGTGGAGTCGTATCTGACTCATAGCGACCCTTATAGGGTTTTCAATGGCTGTTTTGGGATTGCCTTGGGAGTGGGTTGCCACATCCTTCTCCCATTTTTTTTTTTTTAATGGTGCTAGGAATCGAACTCGGGACCTCAGAGACTGCAGAACCGCGCTCTACCAACTGAGCTAAATCCCAGCCCCGTCAGAAACACAGAGGAACACATTTGTGACGTTCCACAATGCCAGAATTTATTGAGTAACAATCAATTCATAAGCTACATCAGGTTCATTGGTTTACCAAGTATTCCTGATGTCACTTCTTCACTTGATAGTCAATGGCCATCAGCAATCAGTTTCTTCGATTCCAATCTTAATTACTAATATTCTCAGATCATACATCACACTTCATAGGTTTTATAAATATATACATACGTATAATATATATATATATACATACATATGTATATATATACACACATATATATACACATAAACATATATATATATATGTATGATGTTACGGAACGGCAACTACAGAGTTAAGGAAGTTGCATGGTTCAAAGAGGACTTAATTGAAGGTAAGAATAGGGCGATGACAACACCAAGTAAAGAGTCACCTCAGGTGGTTGGATAAGATACTAATGAACCAGTCACAGAGGTGTGTGGAGGGGAGGAGCTGAGGAAGCCCAGGGTTGGTGTGAGGCAAGGTGTAGCGCCTGGTCGGGGTGAGCCGCACATCTTGTTCAGGGCACAGGGCTGGGGCCGGGATGAATGGCAATTCAAGTGGGCTGTGTCAAGCAGGGGGAATCAAGCTGAGCTGAGGTCCCAGGGAAGGAGTCCAGAGCTTGTTACCTGTTGATCCCGAGACAAGACGCATGCATCAGTGACCTGACGATGGGTTGGTAGCCACCACATTGTCCCGTGTGGGGTGTGTCTCCTTTCATATTGTCTAGATGAGGAGGGCGCATCTCTCTCAGTAAGGTCATGGCCTGGTTCTTCTGAAGTGGTTCTGAGGCACCCATGTGCTCGTAACTTGTCTTAGTAAGTTCAAAGGTGGTAATATTGGATTTGCATAAATTAGTTATTATCAGTTTGGGCTTCATGGTTCATGCTGGACAAATGATGGTTATTTACTTGCACAAACAACATACGGAGTCATCCTGCCTCAGAACTTGGACTCAAAACAGAGCCGACTGCTGTTTTGTAACAGGGAGTCACTCAGGGCAAGGCATAGCCTGAAGGCTAGTGTTTTATACAACGTGGAGTAACTTAGATGAGGGCAGGGCCTGATCTCTACCAGGAGAGATTTTGGAACAAATGGAGTTCTAGAACAACACGCTATCACAGAAACAGCACGTTGCCAGTCTCACTTCTGACCTTGTGCAAAATGAACAAGATACTTATAAAGCTTTGTATCTCGCGTCCTGTTCATTTCATCCACATGCGAAAATTATTGCCGGCATCCCTTACGCAATTAATTAGCCCTCGGGTATTGATTCAGAAGGCAATTATTTGCAGTGCTTGTCATAATAGGCTCTGGAGGGATGAGGCCCATGGCAGGGATTCAAACTAACTTTCACCCAGAGAAGCTTCCTCCTGACTCCTCGGAGGTATTTAAAGAAAATTACAGAGAAAATAATACCTGCCTAAGGAAAAAAATGGGCATGCGGGCTGGAATTCTCCTCATTCCTAACTCAAAGAATTTGCTCAGGAGGCACCAAGCTTTCTTTATTTACCACACAACCTTCATTTATAACACTTCAGATCACCCATATTACAGAATCACAAGTTAGCTTTGCCAAGACTCAGTTATGTTCCAAATACCATACTTATTAAATCAGAAAAACAGATATTTTCTTTCTTTCTTCAGTACTGGGGAACCCAGGGCTTCACACATGCTTTGTAAGTGCTCTACCACGGAGCTGCACACTCCCAGACCATTTTTTACTTTTTATTTTGAGACAAGGTCTTAAGTTACTGAGGCTGCTTCTGGCCTCCAACTTGTAATCCTCCTGCCTCAGCCTCCAGAGTGGCTGAGATTACAAGCATGCGCTACCGTGCCCAGCCTTTAGAAAAACAGATATTCTCTACCACTTATTTTCTCTCATATTGGTAATGACTTTTAGAATAAACGTTAAAGGTCTCATTTGGTGAAGATAAAGAAAAATGAGAGCCCTTAAAAATCACTGAGAATGTGCCAGGTGTGAGCCAGGTGTAGTGGCCCATATCCCTGTCATCACAGCATGAAGCAGGCTGAGGCAGGAGGGTGGAATGTTCAAGGTCAGCCTGGGCTACAGAGCGAGACTTTGTCTCAAGAAAAAAAAAATCATTGAGTGTAAATCGGTTTAGTAATATATATCAACCCCCCTGAAGATATCTAGGCCCTTTGACCTACACATTCTACTTTAAGCCTTTATCCTAAGGAATTTATCAAACGTATGAACATTTTTTACGTAAAGAGGGATATCATAGGTGAATTATGATAATGAAATATCAGAAATGATCCAAGGGTCGATAGTTGGAACTAAGTAACTATGGCACTGAAGGTCTGGGGAAGGGGCAGCAGATGCCATGTGTGGCTGCAAAGGCGGCAAGAAGAAAACCCTGAAACAGCCTAAGAAGCAGGCCAAGGAGATGGATGAGGAAGATAAGGCTTTTTAAGCAGAAACAAGAAGAGGAGCAAAAGAAACTGGAGGGGCTAAAAGTGAAGGCCTCCAGGAAGGCCCCCTGGCCACAAGTGGAATTAAGAAATCTGGCACAAAGGAAGCTGTTCCTTGTGCCTGAGATGATGACCCTTGACTCCATTCGTATGTAAACATCCGGGTTCCCTGCCATAACATCTTTTACCACCTATAGCTAGGATGAAGTGTTGTCTTGGCGTCTGTTGTACATTTAAGATTAATAAACTTTTGTGTAAAAGAAAAAAATAACCATGGCATGTTAGATAATGCAGAGAACACTCCGCGGATGATAAAATAATTTGTAGAAAAGTAATGGATAAGATGGAACAGTGTTAGTGATCATTTGGCAAAGAGCTGAAAAGCGCATGCCGACTGGTCCAGTACTGAAAGGAGAATATTTATAAATGCAGGAGGAAGGAGCATTCGCCTGGCAGTAAATGGAACTATTTCACATGACACATGAAGCTAGAAATGAGCGAAACTACACGTTCCACCCCAGCATTTGCAAACTGAGTGGTATCTATTATGGAATTAGCTTACTTTAAGTAATGTATACACATAA